>UELU01108831.1:0-19239 GCA_900490025.1 Megastigmus dorsalis
CACACACACACACACACACACATATTATATTATATTATATTATATTATATATAAATTGTAAGTTATATATATTACATATATAAATTGTAAGTTATGAAATGGATTTTCAAAGCTTTTAAACGTTCCACGATTAAATATTACGGGTTGAAATTGATTAGAAATGCAGTTTTTATAACCATTTCATATTTTTTATAAGTATAAATGTTCATAAAAATCAGTAAATTTTTGTCTTGATTAGCTACAGCTGTCTATGCAGAAGCATTTTCAGGTGTATAATCTTTAAATTTTCTTTTAAAGATGTAGAAAAATTATTGCATTGATTAATGAAAATGAGACACGACATGCTATTGTTCGATACAGGATCAATATTTAAAAATCGGTAATCATGATTGGAAGCAGCTTCTTTCTGCATATTCAGTTCTCTATCTCCCTCTCACTCTCTCTCTCTCTCTCGCTCTCTTTCCATTATCCCGCCCCAACATTTAATGGATCGAAAATTACAGCTACGGAACTTTGACAAAGAGGATTAAAAATAATAGAAAAAAAGTAGAAGGAGAAGCATAAGAAGCAGATTATGAGAAATATTTATTAGTGTGGAGCACAAAAGATCCGAATGAAAGCAAAAAGAATGCACTCGGATGGTATATCCAGTGGCATTGAGTGCATTCTGAGAGGAAGTCGTGGAAATTCCCTCACTCTCTGCAAAGACATTGTAGCTATATATATATATATATATATATATAGAGAGGTGCCTCATTAAAAATAATGAGATCCGGAAGTATATCAAAGTGAATGTGGCAAATGACTGATTATGAGGAGAGCCGCTGGATTCATATTATATATGCAATGCGGCCGTCTTTATAGCTTCGCAATCGTAATTGTCATGAGTAAAATAACTTTAAGGATTATTGTGGCTCGCAGCAGCTGAAGAAGATTCAAGTGCGGTTGCGCGTCGAGTGCAATCATAATATTTCCATATGCGCAGTGTTGCGGGCCTTTTTTTACTGCGCAATATATTCTCTTATTAATTAGTTCTTCTGAAGAACGTAAAGAATGCGCTCTATAGACATATATTATATAAATTCAATATATATTAACTTATATAACTCGATGTATATTCAATAATTTCTCATTGCTTTTATTCAATTTGAAAGCTTATGGCACAGGGCATATTTTTCGTAAACAAATTCAGCGACACAAGGAAGCGGAAATTGCAATTTTGAGATATACAGGCAGAAAAAGACCATTGTAAGCGACATTCGTCCCCGTAACACGAGAAGTAGCTTTGCGATTGCGAAGGACTTGATTTCCTCACCATATACATACACGCGGAGTACAATAATAATCCGAGCATGGAAAAGCTCTGATAAGTTTAGCTCGAATGTTATTTTTCGATCAATACGCGTGTCGTGCCCCGAAACAACAACCTTGCACGTAATATTTGTCCATATAATAGAAGGTAAACATAACTTTGGTAGGGTTGGGCATATAAGGAGAGAGGAAAAAAAAATCTTGGCTAAAAAAACACGGACCGAAGTGATTTTTCGAATAGCGTCCGGGCGGCCATCGTCGCGTGCGGTATATAATATTCGCACAGGAGAGACCTAACGAGGAATTCCAAGGAATAAAGTAGTTTCGACAGTGCGCCGATGCAGTCTGGCAGTTGACTGAGTCTGGCAGTTGACAGGAGGAAGCGTCGAGTGGCGCGGCGCGGCACATCGCGATCATCTCAGATTATTACTGCGCATTCCTCCGCTTTCTCCTCGGCTGCAGCTCTCAAAGTTCCCGTATAGCACTTAGGCGCATTATACAGTCTCGCGGGAAAGAGAGAGGGAGAGAATCGCGCGGGAAAGTGCGACGAGGCATCGCCGCGCACCGTTTGTACCCAAGGAAAGCTTAAGTACGACTGGTGTTAAATAGGATCTTTGCATGTATGTATGAGGAGAGCGAGCGCCGTCGGGGAGAAACTCGGGGGGAGTAGAGAGAGAGAGAGAGAGAGAGAGAGAGAGAGGCAGCAGCCTCGTGGCTCTGTGCGTCGAGGCGAGCGGCTGGCGTCGTGGCAGCATCAGAGGGTAACTAGATATAAGAGTCTGCGACTGCGAGGGAGAGGGAGGACGCGAAAGGGAGAGCAAGACTCGAAGAAGCTGACAAGAAGAAGAGGAGGAGGAAGAGCTGGGGAACGTCGCCGACGGAGAAAGCGAGAGAGAGAGAGAGAGAGAGAGAGAGAGAGTCGAGATTAACATAACTGCGTGTGTCGCCTGGGTATTCGAGCTTTAAGAGCTTCATACCTTGTAGAATACGTAATGCGCGTTGCTGGCTTGTGCGGCCGGTGCGAACGGGGAAAGGATGGGGGATAGGAGCCGCGATATATCCAGCGAGGAATAGGAGGACAGGGGCCTGCACTGCAACCGAGCCGACTATATATAGGATCATCCTCGTGAACCGTGGTCGTGTATATATATATATATATACGTGTGTGTATGGATTCATGCAAGTGCAGTGTACCGACTCAGAGAAACACACACGTACACAGAGTGAGAGAGAAAGACTCTTCTGCGCTGCAGGTGCTTGCCAACTTTTCTCTTGAGCCTCTGAATATTTCACCGAATCTCGACCTTTGCCACTCGGCCGCTTGCTGCAACCGAGTGCGACAGGGAGAGAGAGAGAGAGAGGAGAGAGAGAGAGAGAGAGAGAGGGAGAAAAGGGAGGCTGGCTGCTATCGTATATAAGAGAGAGAGAGAGAGAGAGAGAGAGAGAGAGAGAGAGAGTGAAAGAAAGGATAGCGCAGAGACAAAGGAACCTTATCGCTGGACACGAATAAAAATAAAGTATTCTCGAAATGCGCGCTGGCTCGCGAGCGCGTTTATCACTCGGCACGCTCTGCTGACTATTTGAAAAATCCCTCCTTATATACGCCGGACGATACTCCGGATGCTCTCCGTGCGACTGTGTGCAGCTCTTCTATATCTCTTAGTTTCCCTTGTATCCCTTTTTGTTCTACTTTTGCGTGCGGTATAGTCTTTTTTCAATGGAGAAGTGCAGCCCCCTTGGGCGCGAGCGTCTGGCGTCCGGCGCGCGACTCGCCGCATACTACATTCTGTATTATACGTCGATGGGAACTGAGCGCGAACTTATATATATATATATATATACATGTATATATCTCGAGAGGATGCAGGCTTTTCCGGGACTTGAGACTCGCAACTTGGCTCACAGACCTGACAAATATACCGCGGCGTATCTTTTCATACGCTTCTATACTCCACTCGTGCGAAATTCGATTATCACTTTTCTGATGGATGGCCTTTCATTTCCGCCGCTTTTATACTCCGCTTCTCTCGCTCTCTCTCTTTCTCTCTCTCTCTGCTGTCCCGTTTGTTATGCTTGCATTAGTTGAATATATGAATGATTAAAAGGACGAAGAGCGAGGGAGATGGGATGCATAGCTATAAAACACCGGCTGCGGGCAGAGAGAGAGACCATCTCTCTCAGGCAACTTTTAATAACTTCTGCGTTTAACTCGCTGCGCGCCCTGTGCTCGATTGTCCCTTTTACGCGCGAGTTAAATCTTCCAGGGGGGGGGGGGCTAGAACAAATTTTGAAGCTGTTGCTGCTTTTTTTAGAATACATATATATATAAGCTGGAATTGTTTCTGAGATTATATGGTTTGCTACATTATATATATGCGGTGCAAATAAGCGATATGTCCGTTATTTAAAAAACACGCGTTTGAGATAGAGAATGATGAATACCGCGCGGGGGGGGGGAGGACACTCGCTGCGAAAGAATTTCCTGAAATGCCGCGTGTGCTTCCGCATTTATGAGCTTGCAATGAGAAACTGCGCACCAGTTATTTTGTATTTGCGTAATATATATATATATATATATAGCGAGAGCTGAAAGGTAAATAAGAGTTGAATGTCTATTTGGAAGACTGATTTTTAACTATATTTTCGTACGGTCAACAAAATTTATTCTTATATTTTTTTTTTTATTACTTTATTTGTATAAAAAGGTTTGATTCGTATAATTCATAAGTTCATTCATGGAGAGTCAAATTATCAAAGATTTTCATATGTCAAATTAAGTTAACAAGTATATTATATTTGCAGTATTTTTTCCTAAAAATATTGTATAAAAAAGCTTTTTTTATTTTTTATCGTCCTTTATTTGAAAAGGTTTTAGCATTAAAGGTGGCAGTAGGTTGAAGTATAGCTAACTGTTATCGGAGAAAAACTAGAGTATTTTTAACGAAAAAGCCTTTTCATTGATAAACGAGAGACTTATGTGTTGCACAACATTTTAAAGTTCTATTTATTTTTAACAAGAATTTACCAAATACAATTCACCTGTGTCCACTTGCTTTTCAAAATATTATAAATTTTCTAGGAAATTTGTTTTGCAATTGATCAATACCTAATAGAAACTCATGATTCTTTGTTAATTATGGCCAAATCATCTGCAAGCGCGTCAATCGATTCACGTGTATCACGGCAATTTCGCAGAGGGAAAAGTTAACGAGTATCGAATAATTGTTGAAAAAAATGTCCGCAGCGCACGATTAGAGCTACGGTATCCTCCTTTGAAATCTAAATTCTTCTAGGGTCTGCTTATAGTTTGCGCAACAAAGAGTATAAAGGCCGCCGTACGCTTGTTTATTATGACATGGTGGCCGCGCGCGCTGACGCTGGATGGCGCACAGCATGCCCAGGGACATTCGTGTTGTGTTCTCTCTGTAGCTCTGTTGTACATCGTAACAAGACCGTTGCCGAGCGCCCCGAGCATTCTCATCATGCTTCTCTCCCCCGCGCGCTCCTTCTTTAGCATAGTAAAAAGATGATGAACTTGTGACAATATTTTAGCAATTAAACTCGGTACGTGTGTGTCTGCCTCTATGTGTTTCATTAACCTCGCTTCATTTTCAGCTTGGACTTATTATAGTGGAATATTCTTCTTCTTACTAATTAGTGTAAGTATGTGAACGAGTAGCTAGTAAGTTTCTACATCGAAATTGATATATGATGTGCTTCGGGTTTGACCCTAGATTTCTATTAGACTGTGTATAATAATTCCCAAAAATTACGTTTCTTTTTTAATCGTTTGTAGAAGAAGAACTTTCTACTTTTTTTATTAAACATCCCATTTACACTCTTGTGATAGAATAAACTTAATTTTAAAGAGTTCAATTTGTTTCAAACAATCCTTGTCCAATCTTTTGTTTTATTTCTATCTCTTTAATGTATCTATGTATAAGTGACCGATGGTATAATATTCGAAAACGAATTATCGTGTTTACGCATGAACATTTATAAGATCAATGTACCAAGCAATCGTTAATAAAAAGTAATATAAAGTAGTCGATAGGTTTTTAGTTTGTCAAAAAATAATGTTATTGAAATAATTATACATATAATAATCCTTAAAATTAAATGCCAGTTGGTATTGTTTAGGGGTAGTTTTCATCTCCTTTATGGGTTCATATTGATATACTATTGAAAGAAAATTATTGCTTTCTTTTTATTTTCTAAGACCCTAGAAATACTATCATAATGATGATATCATTCAAATAGTGCATACGTAATGTGCCGGACCGGCATGACGCCCTAAGGTGTCATGGGTTGATTTGTTACTTGTTAACATCCGCCTATAGCTCCGTACTAACAATAAGTAGATCCTCAGAACTCATTTCCGTGTAAATAATAAGTTGTCACAATATAATTAAAGTGCCGATTTTCACTCAAAAATTAAAGTAGGGGATTTAAACTTACCAAAATGTTTTGATCAATTATACTGCATTTATTAAGAGATATAATTTGTAATATATAGGACCGACGCCTTGGCGATATAGCAACAGTACCTTGGGCGGTCGGCGAGGTTAAGCAGCGATGGCCGCGGGTAGTACTTGGATGTGGGGGTTGTCGGTCGCGCTGACTCGGTATATACGAGCGCATAAGCCCCCAAATCGAACTTTTCAATATACCGGCCTTTCCGGAGCGGGTTCTCTCAGGATTAATCCCATTGTGTTTGCCAATGGGGTCTCCCCGCTCCACAAAAACAGAATGTATATTTAGTAACTGTTACTCGGAGTAACAGTGGCAACCACGAGTATGACCATATATACCTTTAATAAAATTGTAAGGGCAATGTCCCTGGTTGAAATTTATCCAGTTGATGACCAGCTATTAGCCATTACCGATTATATACGCGAGTTTTTAAGCGAGCTTACCTGTCCAGCAGACGAATAACCCTGTCTATTTCGCCACAGTTTTGAAACGCAAACTGGCTAAGGAATCGGCTATTTTAAAATGATATATTGGCTGATTAATTATAATTTATTCCATTTTAAGCTGATATGTTGATATCTAATAATATAAATCAATATTATTGGTCATATAAATATACATATTACCATATTCAATTTGATATATTAATCTTAAAAATTTGGCGTTTAGTGCATAAAATATTGAGGTTATGCTTAAAAAAGCTACTCTCGACTCTTGAAACTCTAAATGCTGGCAGGTCGAAGCTGGTTAACGGCTGGATATAAAACTCGTCAATACGAGACTTGCACTATCACTTAGTGAATAAAAAGACATTTAACTTAAAAAATTATTTTAACTCCTTTACTTGTAGGGAAAATATTTGAAAAATAGTCGAATTGATTATTCCCTAAGCTTAATACATGGAAGTAGAAACAGACGAATATAGAAAGACACTGATTTTCAATTATGTTTTTATTTCAACTTTCCCTTCGAGTGAGGAGGCCAAATTTTTTTTAAATTTAATGTCTTTTGGTGTTCTAAATACTGACCTAGGTTTCGTACGTAGTCCCTAGACTCTACTTTTTATTCCAATCTCGTGGGCATCCTCCAAATTTATAATCTGAAATATAAACTAGTTAATTATGCATCAAATTATACGCGTTTAAATAATTTTATAGAATGCATGATGCACAGATTTTATTAATTATAGTTCCAGCATTTCATTTTTACATATTCATAAATTATTAGCATTCAATAATTGTATATTGTATAAAACCACTGCGTTAGAAAATTAATACATAAATCTGACTGATTAAGAGAGCATGTTTGCTTGGAACTTAATGGGTTAGCTAAGTATATTTATAAGTTCAGGGATAATATCATTTTTTCCTATAAAGTCTTAAATTATTAAGCATAACTGCAGCCGAGTGTACTTGGTTGCAAAATAATTAAAAGCTAAAAATAGTCGGTCTCATCTCTATACCAAAGTTACATCCTCTTAAATTCCCACATAAAAAGTAAGTCATCCATTATTCAGCATGCGAAGAGCCATAAACAGCAGTAGCAGAGAGAGGGAGAGAGAGAGAGAGAGAGAGAGAGTAACGAAGGGGCATAAAGCGGGATGACAAGCAAATTAAAAATCAACAAGTAAGTATAAAGAAAGAGAGCGAGAGAGGGAAAGACAAGGGGGAGGAAGTCGCGTCAAAAGGGAAAACTGGCAAAAGCAACGAGGCCTTTATCCTTCTTTTAATTTCGTCCGGCGATGTGCAAGCTGCAGCAGCACCACCACCAGCAGTAGCAACGGCAACGGCAACGTCGGCAGCCAGCATAGCAGTGCCGTACATTCCCGCCAGCTTCACAACTATATAACTCGAAGAGGACGCGGGAGGGCGCTTGAGTATAGTAAATGAGCTAAACAGCCGTGGGCTGGGAATTTTCGCGTGGCGCACGTATCTCAAAGGGTAGAAAAGGATTGTGGCAAGATAGTAGTAGAGTAGCGAGAGTAGAGAGAGAGAGCCGAGCCGAGCCGAGCCAAGTCGAGGTGCATTTGGGACGTGGCTTATAGGTGAAATTCTTGACTTTGCCCCGAGGAGGCGAATCAGCTTCGCCCCTCGATTGCTTCTTGCTCTACCGCGCTTTTCCGCAACCCCTCTCTCTCTCTCTTTCTCTCTCTCTCTCTCTCAGCGTGCGTCGCGCTTAAGGGGGTGACAAATAAGGCCGGCATGCAACATGTATCCGTGCCCCGAGCGACCTTTACACCCCGCCTCTGCGCTTATCATCGCTTTTTTTCCCTTTCTTCTTTATCCTCCTACTTCTCCTTCTCCCGGCGTCGCCGCCGCCGCGCTTCTTCTCTCCCTGCTGCTGCTTTTCATTGAAACGCGCTCTTATGTACTGCGAGGGAGTATTACGCCGGTGCGCGGCCCGAGAAAAAGGGAGTCGCGCGCGCGGCGCTAAAGTTCATATTGGCATCAGCTGCTCGTAGTATATACTTTGTAGTGCAGCGAATCTCCTCGCGACCGTCGGAATATAGTGCTCGTTGTAAATAATCTTCTTGCGTATATACCCAACTTTTCGAATGAAAGGTTTCTTTAGCTTGCTGCGTGCTTCGCGTCTCTCTCTCTCTCTCTCTCTCTCTCTGGACAGATTTTATTATTACTATATACTGTGCTCTGCAGCTGTTATTATAAAGATTGGACAACTGTACACGAAGCTCCGAAGGTCGTTATACTGACTTCTCTGCCTTTGCTTTGTGTGGTATTTCGTGTCTCTGCACGTAGTAGCGAAAACACGAATACGCTCATGTTGCTATAAAACTTTCAAAATTTCACCTTTTTATAGAGCAATGATTAATTTGTTACTCCGTTCACTGCATCTTTGCTAAAATGTCGGATTTTTTTTTCTTGACCTCAAAACCAGAAATTTGCCGCGCGAAGAAGCCGAACAATGATCTTTCGAAAAAAGTTGCAGCAAAGGCTAAAAGTTCGGCGCGGATCGGCCCGTATATCGAGAAAAAATTCTGAATACCAACTTTTCAGTTTTGCCGCACTACCTACTTGAATTCGTTAAAAAAACTTTTGAATCAAAAGCATGGAATTGCAAAGGAACGTATACTAACCGAAAGCTCAAAGCTTCGAAAATGGCCGGACCGAATTCGCAGAGCTTTATAATGAAATACTCTGAATATTGATTTTCACCTTCATTATTTGCTTGACTAAAATTAGAATTTGCAATTTTCTTTAGCATACTTTTTCCAAATTCCCAGACTAAAATAGCGAATATTCATAAGAATTCAAATAAATCGTTTTCATCTTATACATATTTATCCTCCTCTATAACGCACTTTATTGGTTAACTATTTGCATGGAACTATATACTTGAATAATTTATGCTTCATATTGATTCAATTATATTGAAAAATACATAAACGCAGACTTTGATGAAAAAAAAATGAAATTATATATTGCTTCAATTCGTGATTGTATTAAAACAAATAAAATTCTTTTCTCAATGTTTATCGTATACATTTAAAAAATTAAAAAGTACGAAAGTGTTCTGAGTATACGATCGCAATTTCGTAGTGAATTCGAAAATAATCCCGCCAACGTCAATGTTAATTTTCAGGGCAGAATAATTACAAGCCAACGAGTTAGAGCATTGGGAGCAGCTTTTGTTCTGCCGCTGTTGCTGTCATCGCAATTTACAATTCACCCGATGCAATAATGCTTATCGATCAAAGGATACCTGGATCGTCGTCCCTCCTGTACAATTAAAAAATGTTCAAAGTCAAATTATTCTTATTTGAAATTGAAATGGTCGGGCTCAATAATTTTCCATGAAAACATTATTGTGTAAGCTTGTTTTAATTGCAAAACGAGCTTTGACTTTTGTGCTTTCAAAGTTTCGTGAATCCAGCGATTGTAGTACAAATAACAAGCATTAATTTAATAGTATTAATTGGGATATTGTCATCGGGCATCGAGTTACTTTTATAATAGAAAACATATGTACCGTATGTGATTTATCAAAGAGTTTACTATAACATTTAACGTTCTAACGTTCTAACTTTGCAGAAAAAAACGTGAATCTTCGTAAATATAACTGGATAAGAATAAGAATGTGCATTTTTGATTGATTTTTCGACTTATAAGAATTTAAATATCTGTTGATAAACTTGGTTCTTTGAATGATTGATATTCCTGTGATTGAAATACTCTGATGTATGTAGCAGCTGGGTTTCATAAGCATTATTATTGTGTAGGTAAATACATACATATATATGTGATACAGTAATATCAAATATAACATGTTATGTGTAAAATAGGAATTTCAAAACCTATAATAAGTTTTCGTTTGAACTGAAAAATTCAATATTTTTTATATATTTGAAAAATCAAATCCAGATATTTGCAGTCAAAATAAGGTTTTAATTTAGATTCTCATTGTATTTACTTATGTGGCATAAAGATAAAAACGTCTCTTCTTATTTATTTTTCATAGAATAATTAAACAATCTTAGTAATGCACATAATTTTTAATACTTAAAATTATTTTAAAACCTGCATTCTCAATAAAGTAAAGCACGTTTACGAATTATTGTTGTATAATAAACTAATGTGGCAGTTATCCGTGATGATTCATCAAGAAGCAATACAAAATAAAGTGCGCCCACTGGTGCGATACCTTGTTCACTGAGTAGAACATTCGATTTCCACACGGAAATAGCGGCCCCTGCGATGCCTTGTTGTAGTTCAATTTGTTTGTATTGTAATCAATTGTGCATCTGCAGCTGTAGAAATCGCAATACGAATTTTATTTGGTTTGAAATTAGTTTTTGGATTCGATTAGTCCAAAATTTAGAGTGACTTCTAATATCTATGTATAGGATGAAAATTAGTTGTGCGTCTGTGACGATATTGTTCTATGGCGATGCAAAAAGGATCCGTTATTCTATAGATTTTGTGTTTAAACATTTATGATTAAAGTTTGGGGGATTATTTTATGCGCACACGCGCAAGAAACTTTTGCCCCTCAAATATTCAGCATCGCGACAAAGTGACTGCATATAAAGTCTTAACTAGAAGTTTTAGAAACCAAAGTTAAATATGCTAAAGGACTCGCGGAACAAAAATCCATTCAACTACACTCTTTCCTTTATTCCCATACTGAAATATCTCATGTAATCTTTATTTGCATGTTTGCATTTTTGGAAAACCATTACTTGGAAAAATTTCAATTCTATTTTTCAAAAATGTTCTAAATACGAACTTTTCCAAAATAGTCATTAGTCGACTAAGAATGGTTTAAAACGTGCAAAAAAGCGAGAAAAATTATTACACGAGTTTTGGCACGAGATCTTGGGTGAGAATTTTCAATAGGGCGATCATGAACCGCATTTGAGCTCGCGATTCTTTTTCTAAAAGTAGGGTATAGAAAGATTATTAGAGATCAATGTAAACCGGAGATCGGAAATATAATATGAAAATGCGCGTGCAGCAGCAGCAGCAACAGCAGCAGGCGGCCAAGATTTGTGAATATACAGTGCGCGCACACGGCTGTTTAGCCTCGACAAACGATCATACATCAATGGCAGCTCGTAACTCAATTAGATTGCGCTGTAATAGCAGGGGTGTTCCATTTTCGCATGTATATAACTGTTTACGCTTGCAGGAGCCGCTCGGGCCGGCCGGGGGGATCGGTCCGAGCTTACGTATGTTGATTTTCGACCTCTGCGTATAACACACCTATACACATATATGTATACGTATATAAATAACCATTAAGCAGAAATCCGCATAGCTTCACCGGCCACAAAGGAAGGAAAAATCAATTCCGCACAGCGGATCAAGTTACGTATATCGAGCATATCTCTCATTCATCACGCGGGGGTACTATTCAAAGAAATAATATATCCACAGTTCAGCGATCGTAACTCGGCTTAAGAATATAAGCTCGTGCTGCTCGTGCCTCTTATTATAGGTTATGCAGCGCGTCGAGGAAATTTGATCAGCCGCATCAGTTATTGTGCAAAAAGCAAAGCCGGAATACGCGCGCAAAGACTGTGCCCAGAACGCATGCACGAGAGAGAGAGAGAGAGAGAGAGAGGAGAGAAGGCGAAGCTTAAGCGATTGCGGGTATAGAGGTAAGTAAGGACACACACAGCAGCGGCAAGCTATTTCGCGTTTATAGGCGCACGTAGAGAGATCCGCAGAGCTCCGCGTGGTTGGGCGCGGCGTGTATATATATATATATATAGATATACGCCCTCTACTTCCCCTTTAGAAAGCACTCAAGAAATTGCATATTACGCTCTCGGGGTAATCGATATTTGATTTATCTCTCTTATGCAGGGGATGCATGCATCTCGCGAGCGGTGATAGTGTGTACCGCGAGATAGAGATCGCGGGGGCAAATGCGCCGCTCCCGTCCTATATATACACACCCCTGCGCTGCAGCTCCCGCGCGCTAATGCACGTTATGCGCGGTGCTCTTGCGAGCGAGAGGCAAGTTTTTTCCTTTTTCTTTTGCGTTCGACAAGGAGAAATTGCGTGTACCGCCCCGGCGTAATGGCGCTTTATATCTGCCCTCGATATGATAAATTCATTTTATTCATACACGTGTATAGACAACATTCTGCGATTATTACATTTAAAAAACCCCGCGGTTGGATAATTAACCGACGTTATTATTTTGAACTCGATGAGAGGTTCACGCGGGAATGGTTTCGTAGTAAAATATAAATGCGTATTTAAAATTAAAATTAATCACGCGCGAATGGAGATTCTAATTAAAAATTCTTATATTATAATATATACGTATAATAATACATTATTTGGTTTGCTTTAATATTCATGACATTCATTTCATTTCGGAATACAAGCGAAAATGTATTTCCAAGAACTACTACACCGGCCCCTAATTTATTATAAGTCGAATTTCAATCGGATATAGAAATGGTAAATGTGACGCGTGGAACGAAAAATGGAGTTTAAAAAACATCTGATTTTGATTGTATCGTTTCTATATAGATTTTCCGCTGATTTAAATGTATATGTACAAAATACAACGTTTTAGGTACAAGGAAATGGGAAGCATTCAATACTCCAAACATTATTAAAAGAATAAATATGTAATTAATTTAATTTTTATTTAACATCTATTTAATCTCTTAACTCTTCTTATAGGTGTATTTGGTTTAATATTACTTTATTTAGATAATTGACCAGTTTTCAAGTATTACAATATATACCATATTTTCACGTATTATATATACAGAGTTAAATTTACACCATTATATTACATGACTTTAAGAAAGATAACATGCAATATGCATTTAAATGTATCTTTCTGCTGTTTTCCATATCGCTTTTTAACGAAAATTATAATTTATCTCAATAAAATTGTAAGAAATATTGATTACGTTTATCTACTTACAAGCTTATATTCCTTAGAAACGGTAATGCATTTTTTTGTTTGAAAGTAAGTTAAATAATCGTTATAACCTTTATGAACAAACGTTCGGAAAAAGTATACCTATTCTCGGATTGGCAATCCAACAATGCAAATATTAAAAATAACTTAAAATTACAAGAGCCGAAGAAAAATACAGCGGATAAAATCTAATTAGAGATGAATGTGCGGAAAAAACCCGCGTGTACTTTTTTTTTGGCGCAGTGCGAAAGATGTCAATAAGGGGCGGAAAAAAGGTGAGTAAAAAGGTATACTGTTTCCCTTTCATGCACCGAATCATTTCCGACCTCAGCTTCGTTTGATAAACTTCCGCTCGCAAAATGTACTCGGTGCAAATAATACAAAAGGAAGAGAACGGGGCGGAAAAAGCGCTTTTGCGAAGAGAGACGGAGAGAGAGAGAGAAAACTCATTCTGTAAAGGCCAATCTCGAAGCAAGAAAAGCCTCAGCGACTCTCGACCTCTCCCGCTGCTGCACCGCCTGCACACCGGCACTGCACGAAAAATCCATGTAAAAATCTTTATCTCCGTACATATCCGTCCAATTTAATCCGCGAATCAGTTTAATCCCGCCGGAGAAATAGGAAAGCGCGCCATTTCGCGGTATCCGCACGCGAGCAATGTTGAGTGGGGTAAGGGAGACCAGGAGGGAGGAGGAAAAGGCCTGGGCGCGTGGCTCGACCGACCAATTGTTTACTCCATATAAATACTCGGTGGCTTATACGGCACTGTACACCATATTATACGTATAGGCCGCGGGCGCACGAAGGACTCGATATTACCCGAGTTTCTTCGGCAGCGCTGCATGTATGGGCCCGGCGTCGCCGCCGCGCGCTCCGATATTCCAAACACGGGCGCCAGGCTTATTGCGCACAATTTTGCACGCTCGCGCGGAAAACGTGGGGTACATAGCCGGGCGTCTACCCATCCGCTTTTCCGAGTGCGCTGCAAGAATGGGATGCGCGCAAAAAGACGGAGACGAAGAGAGAGAGAGAGGAGAAAGAGTTTCACGATGCAGCCCACCGCGGAAACATTCTGTTTACTCGTCTCGGGAGACACGGAGTTCTTTTCCCGCTGAATCGTCTCCGCCGCGCGCTCGCTCTCCTTCCGAGGGAATTTCTTTATCCCCGCGGCGCGGCGCACCGGCTCTCATATATATATGGATTTTACTCGGCCAACCGGAAAATCCGTGCGCTCTTCTGCTTTTTTACGCCGAAAAAGGGATGCGCGCGCGCGCGCGCCTTTCGGTTATTAAGGGATATGCGAGGCGGTGCGAGGCGGTGCGAGGGACAGGGGATGAGAGGCAATGAAGAGTTACGCAAGTATGACCGTTGTGTGCACTTTAACGAAGACGAATCGGGGCGAGTCGCAGCCGCGAGTAGATGCTGCAGGTAGTCCATGCACAACGGACTTGACACCCAGATACATTCGCTTTTGTCTAATCGGCTCGGCCGGCGGCTGAACAATTATTTATCGCCCGCATGCATATTGATTAAGGTACCCAGCCTCTACTACTGCTGTGCGCGCATCTGCTGTCTACTAAAAATACTAGTTGTTGGTCGTGATGGATGCTCCAAGCTGTTTTTTTTTATACCATGATTAATTGCAGCAAGTAATTATACACTTCTTTATTCGGCGTGGACCGATGATTTTTTGTGATTCGATTTTGTTTATCCAAGCTCATTTGTTTTCGAGACTATGATTCAGGTTATATATGAGCACTGAAGGAAAATTAGGAGGTGCGAACAAATCCTATTACAAATAATTTATTATTGGTAGTGATAATTAGAAACCACTTTTAATTCAATTAATTATAAATGTTATATTACATGCATTACGCAGCCTAACTTATATTACACGGGAACAATAGAACTTGAAAACAGGTCTCGAATAACAACCTATTTCAACGCTTCAATCAGATGCAGGCTTTGTATAAAGCAATTGAGCAAATCGATTGAAACACACAATGCAACGCAATAAGGGGGAAAGTAATCATCGAAGCGTAACATCAGAAAGTTGATAATTGAATGGAAAATTCGATGTACCATGAGATAATTTGTCCTACATATACCATATACATATATACTGCATCGCCGGTAATAAAAAATCAGCTGGATATATAATTACCGGGACGACGAGCATATAGCGTTAAAGTATAGACATCTAGCGTGGAAAAGTTGCGCTGCCATTGGCTATGCAGAGGCAAAAGAATTCTCAATGCGGTGCAGCTTTATCCTTGTGACATTTTCGATAAATATTGCCTTTGCCGCGTAAACGCATCATACCAGGAGGTTTTCAAAAGATCTATCAGAGTAATTACGCGCTTTGCATCTTTCATTCCAGTCCTTATAGCGATTTATGCCCTCGTCCGCGCTAATACCTTTCATTAGAAAAAGTAACGGATTTCTCATGCTCTCACGATTTAAAAGATAATTAAGCGGTAACATATTAAATGCTGATGGATGTTTAAAAAGTCATCACGTGCAGTAGTACCAATGCATTTTAAATGGGTACCGGGTATTTTCATTTCTTACGCATAACTTTCTTATAATCCTATATTATTCGACCAAAAGAAAGCATTTTTAAAGAGCATTTAGTACATAGAATTAGGGAAAATTTTGGCAATTAAATAATGGAGAAATACAGTAGTTTTCAAATAATACTTAATGATTCGTACTAAATAACCATATTATACTTTCTTTTGTGAAAGTTCAAAATTGTAGTGATATCACACTATTCCCGTGTCATACACGAGAACTTTGGCATGCTATAACTAATTTAAATTTAATTCTTTTTGAATAAATATTCGGGAAAGAGTCAGAAAGAGCTCAAATTCTATATCAATTTAAAGGATAATGCTTGAGAACAGAAATTGTTGTCTACCCTACTTTTTCAAGGAAATTGGCGTGATCTTTGAAAATGAATTTTGATGAATTTAGACCTTTTTAATGCTTTACAGAAATAAAAATTTCGATTCATAGTTACACTATAATTATTTCAAACCTCTTATTTATTTTCTATTTAATCACTGAGAGAAGAATGTATAACTCGTAGTTGATATTTTTATATATTAAACACGAAAAGTTCAAGAGCATTTACTTGGAAGATGGTATATTAATAGTTAAGATACGATATTTGGCGGAATACATAACTCATTTGTTCCGAATAGACTATTTTTACTTTAAGTGTGTGTATATTTCGCCATAATTAAAGATGTATAGAGTAATAGTTAAGATATACCTTAACAGTTACAATATTCCTCTCCCAGTTATCGTTCACGTATAACATTTTACGAAAACAACATTTTTCACACAAATTTGCTTTCAAATTCTAGTTTTTTTTTATCTCCTTTTATTTCGAATTTCGAGGCAATAAATATAAATGTATATAAATGCAAATAAACTATATTGATAATACAGAGATAGACCATTTTTTACTATTACGATATATTTCGATACTATCTCTTTTATCGGTCATTTTATTTCCACAGATAACAGAAAAGTCCGCATCTATAAAAGTATAAAAACCATACAAATAAAAGGATTATAGTTTATTTGATAATTCTTTATTTAAGTTGTAAGTTAATAAAATTGAAAAGTATTACATTAGTTAAGAATTTTAATATATTCCGTATTTAGAAACTCATTGTTAGAAGAAATAAGCGACTTATTCACGTACCTACTGGAGTCTATTTTATCTGTACAAAGAAATTTAAAGGAAAGATATTCGGGGCAACATTCCTGGTATTGCTGCTAGACTGCATGGGTAAGCCAAAATAAATTTACTGAACGAGCAAAATACTTATTCTACAATTTAGCTGTTTTTAAGGATTCTTGGGGCCTTAAATTCAAAAGTTTTTTCTGCTTAAATTCGGGTATATCAATGGCTTAAATTGATGCGATGGGCGTGTTCAATCCATAAATTTTCTCGGTAGCATTAAACGATATATTTGCTTTTTTTTACTTTTATCGTATAATAATAGACACATTTGAAATGAGAAAGGTAGCAAAATAAAACGAGGTTCAGAGATTAAAAAACTTTTTAATATAGGCATGCTGTGAGATGAAAGAAATGGAAGGGTAATTCGATTTTAATTATTGGAATAACTGTCATTAAGAGAATTTTTAATATTATGCTTCTGCAATAACAGTAAATTCGTAAATTGGGATCAATTTCATTTTTTATAGTTTCCCTGGAAAGAAAATAATAAATTAGATTCGTATTACGCATGAGAAGAAACATAGAAAAGAACAAATTACAATGTAATACGAAGCGTAATTGAACAAGTAATACCTCTGCAGTGCGAAGTCATGCGCCTGAAATCCGTCAATTACTTATACGTACCTGTATTACGTTATGAAACAATGCAATATCTTAAAATTTGAATTAAATTGTCGTTCGGTAATCTTATAATCACCCTCTGGTGGATGATTGCAAGTGGAATAATTACATTTAGTTTTGCGCATGTTTTCGTTGATGCAGTAATCGAATTATCTACATATATATTTAATATTAGAAACAGATTTTAAATTCTTATTTAAAATTGTACAATTTAAAAGTGTAGCTAAAAATGTTTCGAAACGTCCAATTAAATTCATATTAACAATGTAATATTTTTTATACCACTATAACCTCAAAATCATAACTTCAATATTATGATTATGCGGCTTTCGTGATATAAAATACGGTTCGAAACTGGTGCGGAAGGTGATTATTCAGTTCATGTAACGTTTTCGCACGAGCAAAGTGAATAAAGTTACTATTTTAGTTTATAAAGCAACGATGTCACAAGAATTTTTTTAATACAACATTGTTTGTCAAATTGAGAAAATGTTCATAATAAATTGATACTCACAAAGTTTTACGGTCGTCTTACGAATCAGTTAAAATTAAAAGTTATTATTAATATTATACGATAATAGTATAAACGGCATAAATAATGAGCTAAGCGTATACAATAAGTAGCCTATTTAACTTCAAGTTTTAAACGCGCACTTTTCATTTTTATGACATCTTTTCGGCACCAATTCAGTTTGAAAGTATAACCGTTAGCTTTTTACAAAAAATAAAATATTATACACCTGATATATACAGAATGTATACTGTAATTTTACAGCGAGAAGAAACCCTATTGAATTTGCATTTCATGGAACTACTCAGTCTGATACAATTCGCTAATAACCTTTTCCAAAATACGAAAAACATATATATATATATATATATGAAACTCCGAAACAGTTTAAAATACAAAGCTTTAGAATCGGGAACTCATCATACTCTCGCCGCAAACTTTAACCAATTCTCCGCAGCAAGCACAATTAAAACATGGTCTATATACTTACCAAAATAAGAAGCGGGGAGAGCAGAGAGCGCAAGACAAAAAAGAAATCTTAATAATACGAGGCGAACGGTATATAGCGAAGCTCGACTCGCGAGACGCTCGCCTACGTATATACCTCCGTCATGCTTACCAAAAACTTTCCTGTGCGCGCACAGCCACGGCGCCACGCTCGGTTATCCTCCTTTCACTTCGACCCACTAATTTCGGGAGTCGCTGAAAGAGCTTGGCTACACCGCCGCATATACCGAGAGTCCCATGCAGCCGCCGCGCTCCACGCATTCACCGAATAGAAGGAGAGCCAAGGATAAGTCGGAGCAAGAGGAGGAGGAGGAGGAGGAGGAGGAGGAGGAGCCGCGAGGAAGAAAAAGCAAAGGCAGGGAGAGGAAAAGAAAAGGGTAAAAGGCTAAGAGGAGCTGCAAACTCGGCGGAGGGAAACTCCGACGGGTCGCGCGCGCGCGCGAGAGAGCTGCATCTTTTCTTCGGCGCCGCTGCACATCAAAGAGTAAATAAAAGCTCCTTCTCTCTCCCTCACACTCTCTCACTATCTCTTTTCCTTCGAGTTGAAATTGGAAATATAGGCAGGCCGCGCTGCTGGATTTCCGCTATTCAAGGACCGCACCAAAGTCTAGCCTGCAGCACCGTTTTCCCAAACGTGTGTGTGCGTGTGTGT
>UELU01108839.1:0-13359 GCA_900490025.1 Megastigmus dorsalis
GGGCGTACATATGCGTCGAATGTACTGGCGAAATGTAATCAATTAAAAATAATTCATAATTAATTTTTGATAATTTTTCATTACTTATATTAAATTAAGATAATAAAAAGTATTTTCTACAATATTTTTGTGTTATAATAATTTTTCATTAGAATCCTTAAAAAACGCATACAAATTATTTTTAGATAAAAAAAACTCATTATCGAAGCAAGATATTACTTTTTCGACGCTGGGTGAAATTCACCCAGTGTGACCGTTATGCGATTCTACTGAAGTGTGACCGATGAGGGTTAATGAAATATTAGCATGATTCCATATGTGACTGCACACGTGTCTTAATTTTTCTAAAAAAATAGTGCGACTATTTTTTAATTTCTTATCTACATATTCATAAATATTCTTATAACTTGATGTACCTCCTCATTTTGATGATACTTGAATTAGTATTAAACTTATGATCCGTACAAGCATTCGTAATTTATTATTTAAGTAGTATTGAGCTACTCTATATTAACATCAATGCACACACCTGTACAATGTATTATAATTCACAATACAAAAAATATAATATCAAAATTAGATATTTTGGAACTTCTAGGAAGTGTATATTTTCTTTCTCATTTTGTGAATTTGTTGCTTTGTTTATTCATTACAAAGTAGTTGCTGCATTGGTATATTCTTCAAGTTGCATTTCATAACTAAATTTTAATTGTACTTAAGAGCACCAAGGTAGCCTGCAGCGCAGCAGGCAATGTTGAGCAGTCCTACTTGCCTCTCTCGCTAAGGCGCGGCGCCAAGCCTTCGACGCGCTGCACCGTACTCGCCTACGCACCCCAGCCCACGCACAACGGCACGTGCGCTCGCAGCGAATTTCACCTGACCGCACGTTAGGAAGAATCCATACAATTGGGCTCGCGCATGCATCCCTTGCCAGAAGCCGAAGGTCAGCAGGCACAACCGTGCTGCGCTCCAGTCATTCGATGCTCAAGATAACCGCTATGATAAACCTGGAGCTCATCACGCTGCCCTTAGTGCAAGGCCTCCGGTACTATCTCACTATCATAGACAGATTCACCAGGTAGCCAGTCGTCGTTCCGCTGTCTGATATGACCGCCGAGACGGTGCCCACCGCTCTGCTCGAGCACTGGATCTTTCACTACGGCTGCCCAATCACCATCACCTCGAACCAAGGCACGCAGTTCGAGTCAGCACTCTTCAGCGCCCTGGCCCGCCTCGCAGGAGCTCAGCATGTGAACACGACTCCCTACCATCCACAGTCCAACGACATGGTCCAGCGCAGTCACCGCTCCATCAAGGCCGCTTTCATCTGCGAAAGCGAGACGCCATGGTCTCAACGCCTGGTGATTGTGGTACTCGGCCTGCGAGCCTGCTTCAAGGAGGACCTCGAAGCCTCTCCGTCAGACTCCGGTATTTTTCCAGACATATGGAAGTCTGCTTCTGTTCTACCTCTCTCAAAGGAACACCCACCAAATTCACCTTCTGATACGCGACCGATAGCCCTTCTGTCCGAATTATCAAAGCTGTTTGAGCGTGTAATTTATAATCAGTTACTAAACTACTTAGTAAAACATCAACTGCTTGATAAGAGACAGTCAGGTATTAGGCCACGCCACTCAACCCAGACTGCTTTGCTTGGACTTACGGAAGATGTTCGGCTTGCAGTAGATGAACACATGGTTACTCCCTTAGTCCTCCTTTATTTCTCAAAAGCGTTTGACACGGTCTCTCATAAGCTGCTTTTAGGCAAACTACGTGCACTCAACTGCCCGGATAGAATTATAAGATGGTTTGCGAGCTACTTGTCAGGTCGTTCTCAGGCAGTTACAGGTGAGGATGGGTCACTATCTGACCCAATTCTGACTTTCGCTGGTGTTCCGCAGGATAGGGTGCTTGGCCCACTACTCTTTGACATTTTTATAAATGATCTTCCGAATGTTCTTAAATATACAAATTATGGTATTTATGCAGATGGTACACGTATTTATTTACACTGTCGTACATCAGAGCTTGCTGATCATTTAGTGAAACTTAATGCAGATGCAATGCATGTTTTCACATGGGCCCAGAGAAATCAAATCAAGCTAAACCCTGACAAGACGAAACTTATTGTGTTAGGCAGTCGTCCGTGCATGTCCAGTATAGATTTTTCTGCTCTTCCTATGTTGAATATAAACGGCGTTTCTATTGGCTACTCCCATACTGTCAAGGATCTTGGTTGTCAACTGTCTAGGACTTTAAATTGGGATAAACCAATTAGCCAGACTGCTAGTCGAGTTTATGGGGCACTCTACTCTTTGCGTTTTCACCGTAATACACTCTCACGTAGTCTCAAACAGCGTCTTGTTGAAACACTAATTTTCCCCACTTTGACTACGCCTGTGTTGTTTTCAACGACCTAACGCAAGAGCAGAACCTTAAACTACACCGACTCCTAAATACCTGTGTGCGATTTGTCCATGGTTATATTCCATGGCAAACCCCTGTTTCACCTTATCGTCTTTAGTTAGGGTGGTTAACGGTTGAGAACAGACGTCTGTTTTTATTGTCAGCACTGGCCTTCACGATTTTGTTATCAGATGAACCTGCTTAGATATACAAGCTTTTTACTCGACGAACGGATATTCCTCAGCGACGCATTTCACCACGCTTTACTCCTGAACCGTTGATCTATCCCGTAACCCGTACTGTTATGCTGAAGAGATCCTTTTTTATTACTGCATCTAGGTTTATTAACACTATGAGAGCATCATTGGTGCTTTTCGATCTCAATTTTCTCCATCACTTTGAGTCGTTAGTCCGTTCTAAATTAACTTCTGATGAGGTCTCACAGTGGCGGCAGAGAGTTTCACAGGACGCAAATTTGGTGCTAAATCCAATTCCACATGATGTGGTTTTATATGCACTATTGAATGACTAATGATTGTAAATTGAGAGTATCTTGATAAAGCGTATACTTAACTATAATGTACAACATTGTAAGCTTACCGCATCTTGACTGTATTTTTGTGTTTGTTATCTAAGAGAGTTGCTTATTTTTTGCGCACTATAAACTATTAACCAATTACTTATTTTTGTTTTATATTGTTTACATTAATAATTTCTATGTATTTCATATTCAGGGCTGTATGGGGTTGTACCCCGTAGTCTTAATAAATCATTCAATCAATCAATCAATTAATCAGAGATGCTCTATGGCACCACTCTTCGCTCGCCAGGCGAATTCTTGGTCGATCAGAGCGCTCCCGCAAACCAGCCAGCATTCGTCGCTCAGAGCGCTCCCGCAGACCAGCCAGCATTCGTCACGCAGCTAAGAAATCTCATGGGCAGTTTAAACAGCTTTTCCAGCCTCCTGCCACTCCAAGCCCAGGATCTTCCAGTTCAAGGATCTGAGCACGTGTTCTCCTGTCAACATGAGAATCGACTCGGTCCGCAAGCCTCTGCAGCAGCCTTACACTAAGCCACGCGAGGTTCGCCGCCGCATAAACAACAAGGTTTACATCATCCTCGAAAACGACAAGGAGAAGACCGTCTCTACGGACGCACTCAAACCGGCCTACTTCGACGCACGAGGCGAAGAGCTTTCGATGCAACAGCCTGCTGCTCCGATTCATTCTCCTGCGCCCGAGCCTCAGGTCGTCAGCGGCCCACTGCAGCAGCACTCAACGCTGTCATCCCAGAGGCCCAGCCGACCAACGAGCGGGTTCTAGTCCCGCGTTCGCGTACTTTTATCCTAAATCCTGCCCCGGTACAAAAAAAATATTTATTATTTAAAAAAAATCATAATAAAATGATGAATTTATTATTCCTTAGTTATTCACAATGGTCAAATGAATTTATTGATCATCACGGAATATACTGCAAAATTTTCTTTATTATTACTATTTTGCAACGTTTCGAGGGCTTATACCCTCCTCTTCAGGCTGACTAAACAGTTAAAACAAAAAAAGCCATATAAAAATACAGAATTCACAGTACAGTACAGCTACTATACAGACACTTAAACAAACCTTGAGGCTTATAAACTATTGCATCATAGAAATGCAATCACATATTCTATTATAGTAATCATTTAAGAAAAATCAAAACTTTTATGACTGAAAATTAAACAAACAGGAAAAATCAGTAATCTATTCAAGAACATTTTCTTATAAAACATTTTTTTCAAGAGGTTAAAATCACCTTGTGCCCAAGTAACACTCCGCGTCGAGTGCAGGGATGATCGACAGTTGGATCTCCCTCGTCACTCCACCCTCAGTAAATGGCAAGTTTACATAGCCGGCGATGGCGCTGCTGCTACCATCTGCGAGATTCGCTACTCCGTACTCGCCTGTCATCAGTTTGCGATTGCATGCGCTCGCGAGCTACATGCGTCTCGGTCGTCTTGTCTAAGTGGCTCGTGAGCGCTTTGACTATATTTTGTAGAACAACGCTCGTCAGTATTTCTGGTTTCTTTTCTATGTTCTGCTGTGGCAGCTCCGCTGCTGCCATTTTAGCATTCGAGATAATCTTTACTGCTTTTTCCCCTTTCATTTTGTATGCTGCCCCTGGAATCACCACCTTACTTGAAGGGAGTAGTGTTCTGTCACCTTTCTCTCTTTCCAGCACGTATTCCGCTTCCGCGCATCGATCCATTAGGTCATCAATTATGTTGCATTCATCTCTGCTCATTTTTTTTTGAAAGGAGGTAACAAGTTTAAATAAATCTTGTCTATCTCCTGTTTTCTTGACATCCGCGGTCTGATTTCTCGCAACTTGCATTCCATGCATGTCACGTACCGACTGCTCGATTTCTCTTCCTGTTGGAATCGATTCCTGGTGTCGTATCTTAATCGCTCCTGCTTATTATGCGTATAGCGGAATCTCCGCCGCATTGCATAACAAAACTTCGTTCACGTCCGCCAGTCTTTCTTGTGGCTGTTGTACCATATACCAGCAATGTCGGTAAGTACACACAGAACAGACGCCAGCATGTCTCCTTCCGCGAACCTTGCTGCACACGCGTTTTCGTCGGAACTTCTCACAAATGATTCGACGTCTTTGCCTTGTGTCATTGAGATCTTCCAACTCCATCGACTAGCTACGTGGTTGGGATCAGCGTTATTTCCGCTACGCCTGTTAAATTCTGACTGTGACGTGGCGCTCCGGTGAGCGCCGTCCGTCAGTATCTCCTCTCTCCTTTGCTGCCTGCTTTGAGAGAGAGAGATGCCTCTTGTAGCTGCATGGATTCTTATCTCATGATGCTGTTTTGAGGGTATGCGAGGGTGAACGTATCTCTAAATTTCACTCTCGCTCACTCTGTATCACGATGGAGTGGTGTCTCTGAGGGAATTCTCCTTCCCTCTTCTGTTGCGCTTCTTATGGTCCATGTGCTGAACCTCGTGCTCGATATTGGTCCTCTTGGCAGTCTCGTTTCTTGAGATAACTGCTCGAGTCTGGCGGTCAGTACATCTATTGCGTTCCCTTGCCTTATAATTGTCTGCGACAGACTCGCGTGCCTTTCGTCGGAGGCTTTCACAATTTCTTATATTGTCGGTAGCATGCTGCGAAGTCTGTCTCCGACTGTGTGATCGTGGGGGATTATTGGATATTCCCACCTCCACATCTTTCTTGACTGTGCAGACCATTTGACTGCACTTGATGCTCTTCTCTTGAATTAGTGTCTTTCTCACTAGCTCTACCATCTTGATAAGATTCCATTAATATGCTTTTCTGGTATATTAAGAGGGGGTACATCAGTCCCTTCTCATAGCATTTTAATCATCCTGGATCGTTGTGGCGCTTACCTCTTAGCACATCTCCTCAATGTATGATCTCCTCGTCGCTTCTCTCTTAATGCGCGCTTCATTTCCGTCTGAGGCACCATCCTCTTCAAAATCGGCTGCGATGTAGTTTCCCTGCAGCCAATTATAAGCTCGCTGCAGCGCGAAGAATCTTGAGCCGTTTATTCTCATTCCTAATGAATTGAGCGTTTCGCCCAGTTCTTCTGCCGACAGTGTACACATCCAGTTTTGGACGTCTTCTTCGGATAGCATCCTTTCTGCTTCCCGTTGGTCTGCCATCTTCACCTGATTGTGACAGGTCTACCCCCTGTCCCAAATCGCGAAATGAGGGCTGCCGTAACGGCTGTCCGCGCTGCTACCCTAGCAATGTAGTATGGGGAACACCGTGGTTAAAGTACGCTTCGGAGTCTTACGTTTGTCTATAATTTGTAGCACAGCCGCGTACTCAATGCGTAAAACTCCCGAATGAGTTTTACTTTAACTTTAAACTGTCAAATTGCCCATGTATATTGATTAGACTGTAAGATCGATAGAAAGATCTTTGTCAGTTTATAGTAGAGTACAGTCGACATAAGTAATATTTTTAATGTTTACTTTAACTTTAACGACTAACTTCCGATCCACCTCTGAAATCGAGACCCAGGAAGCCGCTTCCCCGGCCTCAAAAGCCAAGCCCTCGAAGAATTGGGTCTACATGCGCATAAACGCGTCCTTATCCATCCTGAACAGCAAGCAAAGGTGAAAAATGAGAGGTATTTAGGAACGCATGGCACGCGCTCGACGCGGAGAGAGATTTGTCGACCAGGCTTTCGCTTCGCAACTTTATTTGACGACGCAGCCTTAGTACGAATGCCAGCTCGATTTACAGCTTTTGTGGCTTTGCGAAGCCTTCCGCGGGGCCTCGAAGTTTTAAGCACGCAGCCAGCCGCTACATCTCCCGGTAAAGTGATGCTGTCCTGCGTGCGCGCTAAGCTCGCTCGTGGTGGATCGCTCAACGCCACATTAACGTTCACAACCAAGCGAGGTTGATGCTCAATACCGCTTCTTTGACCATATCTTCTGGAATCTCTTTCGCGACATATGGATTAATCTGTTCGGTATGGACGGATCTAATCAACTTTGCGTCCATATCCTTAAGTTCAAACGTGTTTGAACTTAACTGGGCCGTGATCGTATAAGGACCAGAAAATTTTGGAGCGAGCTTAGTATTCAATCCCTCTACTGCGGAGGACAGAATCCGGTTTCTCTTCCATACATGGTCCCCCATAGCGAAATTCGTCATCCTCCTACGTGCGTTGTAATAAGTCGCCTATTGGTTGTGCGACTTCTTCGACTTGCGACTCGCCACAGCACTTAAATTGACGAGCTCATGGACTTTTCTTTTCCATTCGTCCAGAGCCGCATCCTGATCTTTAGCTAGAGCTATCAACTCTCGATCTCTTCTAACTATCGAAGGGGGCAATAGCTGCCTTCCATAATTCAGTAGTGCAGGACTCGCACCCACTGAGTTATCCACAGCTGCATTAAACGCAAAGACGAGCTCGGGAAAATGCTCATCTCATGTTGTCCTCTATGAAAGCCACGAGCATCGTCTTTAAAGAGCGATTCACCCTCTCGACAGGATTTGCCTGTAGATGATAAGATGTCACCGTAGTATGATGCACTCATTTTTCCACTAAAAAGCTATCAATAGCACGGTTCTTGAACTCCATGCCATTATATGAGAGAAAAACCTCAGGAGCTCTGTATCTCATAAATACACGCTCTCTGAGTTCCTTCAGAACTGCGTTCGCATTAACTTTGCGTATGGGTATCACCTCTATCCATCGCGTGAATAAATCCTGAAATACAAGGATAAATTCATAACCCTGAACAAATTTTGGCAAAGGACCCATTTTGTCACCTGCGACCACTTGCAATGGTCTTACGACGGTCCGTCGCCCCATAAATCCTGCCGGTGCCCTCTGTTCGACTTTGCACTGTTGACACACTGAGCATTGTCGAACATATGCTTCGACATCCTTGTACATGCTCGGCCAAAAGTATAAATTGGATATCCGAGCATATTTTTTCTCTACCAAGATGTCCCGACGTTTGCTCGTCATGCCTCTCTTTGAGATTTTCTTTCCTTTTTTCCTTAGTCACGATGAGCTTCCATGCCTCATCATCGCCAATAGTCCCTTCTAAAGTTTCATCAGGCTTATAGAAGTGCAAGTGACCTCCTATGACTTTAGAACGAGGATCACCAGTCGGTGAATCTTCTACCTTCTGTAAATAGCGCAAATACCATTGATCTTGCGTTTCTTCTCCCCATGATATTGCGCTGATTTTAGGCGTCTCATCCTCGCACATATGAGAAAGAGCATCAGGTACATTGCTGAGAACGTCTTTCCAATGCTCGACAGTGTACATGTGCCCCTGCAATTCTAAGGCCTATTGAGTAAGTCTGCCTGTTGGGTTGTGCAAACTGCTCAATCAACATAGGCTGCTATGATCTGTTATTACTTTAAACGCATAGCCCTTTATGTATGGCCTAAATTACTTTATCGCCCATACTAGAGTGAGACACTCTCTTTCAGTAACGCTGTAATTTCTCTCTGCCTGAGACAGAATCCGGCTTGAGAACTCGAGTACTCGCTCTTCTCCACCAATTATCTGAAGAAGTACTGATCCTGACCCTGTATCGCTAGCATTAGTTTGCACAGCAAACTGTACATCGAAGCGAGGGCGTTGCAACACAGGTGCAGTCAACTGTGTGAGTGGCTCAGCGATAGTGGCAAAATCTCTTAGAAATTTCCTGTACCACGATGCCATACCCAAGAAACTGCGCAGCTGTTTCAAGTTTCTTGTGCCGGGTATCTCATAATCGGCTCGATCTTTTCTGGATCGGGCCGAAATCCGTCTCGATTTACTATTACTCAGAGATATTTTGGTTCGACCTGACAAAATACACTTTTCTCCCGGTTAATAGTGAAACCTGCCTCATATACTCGCTTAAGCACTTGCTCAAGCTTAGCCAAGTGCTCTTCAAAACTTTCAGTCGCGATGATTATATCGTCCAGATAACTGAAAGCAGACTCAAGGAGCCTTTGGAACGATGCTCCTGCTTGACATAGACCAAATGGCATTCTCTTATATTGAAACAGGCCCATCCCTGGCACCGTAAATGCAGTGATATGCCTCGATTCCTCCTTTAATGGAATCTGATGATATGCGCTGCTCAGATCCAGCGTAGATATATATCTAGCTGACTGTAGCTTGCGCAATATCTGATCCATAAACGGCAACGGATATGCATCGGGCTTCGATACCGCATTGACTTTTCTAAACTCTATGCACATCCGATATTTGCCGTTACTCTTCTTCACCATAACGAAAGGGCTTGACCAGCCGCTATGGGATGGCTCGATCACTCCTGCCTCTAGCAACTCGTGAATTTGGCGATGCATTTCCTCTTCAAGCTTCTTTGAAACAGGATAATGGTTCTGCTTGATCGGATGAGATGAACCAACATCTATCTCTTGTTCGATCCAGGTCGTACACCTGAGAATATCTCCAGGTGGCCTAATATTCCGATCAAGCACTTCTTCAAGTGGCTCTTGCTCAGCTGACTCAATATCAGCGAGTCCTACGGTAGAAATAGCTGTGACTCGTCTCTCGCTAACTCCAGCCATTTCAAAATCAACATACTTATTTTTATCTTTGAAAAATAGTTGATTTCTGCAGGGATCCAGCATTGCTTTGAACAAGCGAGTAAAGTTGACTCCAACATAACAATCGAACTCTAAATCAGGCATTACTGCCACAGTTACGTCTCGTCGTATCCCCGCAAACTCGAATCGTAGGCTCACATAACCTACAATGGACGAGTAATGTCCATTGGCCATTCTGGCCCCTCTGCCGTAACCAGACCGAAGCTCTCTGTTGCACGCACTGGCAATCTTTAATCCCACAGATCCCATCACCGTGCGTGCAGCTCCTGGATCGTACAATGCTCGAATCTTAAAGCCACCAGTATTGACTTGGAGCCACCAACGATCCTCATTTTCGTCTGGATTCGATCATTCTGTAGTCGACTTCTCATGCTGCTCAGAGGTTCTCATAATCTGCGCAACTCTCGCCAACTATTTCGGCCTGCTCCGAGGTCTTAGGGTGGATAATAGGAGCCGCAGTGACCTCTACTGCGTGCTCCCTTTCTCGTTTTCTGGCTTTCTACTCGGGCAGCACCACTTAAATGGCTCTCATGATCGTTTGGGGCTAGTTGAACCAGCCCCCTTTCTTCGCTCTCCGTTGGCGTTTTTAGCCGTTGGCGAGCTGGGGCGACCCCATGGCTTCTTTATGGGACCCCTGGGTGAATGATTCCGTGATCGATCATTCAACTTCTCGGCTACGACCTTGATTTCTTTCAAGACCTGAGCCAATGCCGTTACTTGCTGCGGCGATTGGCTCACAGCTGCCACCTTTGTTTCCACCGCTGCAACTGGTGGTTTCGCCTTCTGCAGCTTCATAGGCCTCCTATACGCCTCCTCCGGCATAACTGTATGTTGTGGCCACGGTGGAGCTAGCTCTATGAGAGACTCTACATCTCGCGCCTCAGCTCGGCGGACCATGCACTGCAGCTTAGGCAGCCTGTTCCGATGCATCAGGTCCAACTGTGCCTCTATTGATGGCACAGGGACCTGCTTCAAGATGATTGCCTGCAAGCACGTGATAAAATCACGTACAGGTTCATCGTGGCCCTGAGTTCTCGCTTTTGCTTCAGCAAATAAGCGTTGCTGAAACCCTTTATCAACGCCATACCATCGTCTGGCTTCCGGGTCTGTTGCTACCCGAGAGATTCCCCCTCTCCCAGGCTGTGCCTACAACCTTCGGAATGTGTCCCTGCTGACCCGCATCCTCTCTCAGACTGCTATTTCCAGGATAATACGTGAACATGTCCTGGAAATTTACGTGATGTATTTTTGCATCTCCTGATACAGGTCAGAATTAGTCACGCTTGGCCTCAACGGCGTTCTACTCTCCAACCATGTACTGGAAGCCATTTCACTGAGTTTCGCAGCTTGCTGGAGTGTAAGTTTCGTCGCCGTCGGCCTCAGCTGACTCCAGCTTATTCTTAGGAATCTGGATTAGTGCACTAGTTTACTATCACTAGTGCACCTTTCCGGACTTCCTCGAACAATTATTCGACTTTTCGCGGGGTTCGAATCTCGACCATCCAAGTTCGAATCCTCTTTTGTTCGAGGTCAATGGCACTCAGTGCACTAGCTTACCTTACGACTGCACTTCATTTTTTTAATTTTCCAAGTGTAAAAGCTTATTTGGCTTACACACTTGTAAATTATTATTCGGGTTCGAACTTTAACGTGCATAAGTTCGAACTCTTCCTATGTTCGAACTTCTCTTCTTGCACTCGTTCGAACCTCTCCGCTTCCTAATTATCGCTACCTGTAGTCGCAGGTTCGAATCCCGCTAGTGGTGTGCTCTCGGGAGTTATTCGCCCTTTGAGCGAATCTCTCTTTTTTCCTTTATGTAAAAGAACAAAATTTTTCCCACTAAAAACTCTACTTCATGCTACACTAAGAACCCAATTCCCCGTATGGCATGAATTCTCTCCCGAAAGCACTTCATCGCTACTTAAATTAAATATTCGCCACGCAAAATTTTCCCTGAAACGTAAAAAACAAACGGGACAAATAATCAATAAATTACAATTATCACAATAAAAAAAATACCGTGATATGCTTCACTCGTCCCTTCATATTAAACTTAAACAAACTTTTGTTTAACTCTATCGTGTAAAAAAAAACAGAAAAGAGAAAAATAAATTTTCCAACTGTTTTACTGACAGTTCTTCTCACGATTTTACTGATATGCAGTGGATTATCTCGGTATAATCCACCCTGCACACAACTGCACTAATCACTCGGACGAATGAAGCACCTCGCGTTCAATTATTTATAACAAAAAAAAAAATGTTTATAACAAATATTTTCTATTAACTACAAAATTAACGCACGCATACCACTACCTAAGCTGCGCGTAGCACATACCACTACCTACAGCCTCCAGCCATGAGCACACGCTATCAATGACTTGACCATATAAAATATATTAAATTCAAATTTTTGACTGTTACGCCTATGCGCCCGTACTCGCGCTGATTCTACGCTGCTGGCTTTTGCCTAGCTGAGCGCACTCTTCTCGGCTCTCTCTGGCCTACACTGGCGGTTTGCTTTCCTCTGCAGCTGCGAGGGCTCGCGCTCTCCCTCGCACTCACGTACTCTAGCGCTTACACGTGCCGGGCTACTGTAGCATCGGCGCACTTAAACAAAGCCGCACTGACTTTGTGCGCTTTTCTCGTCGCGTGCCTTCTCGGTTATTAAATTCGCCTAAACCACACAGTACTTTTCTAAAATATTTTTCGAAATATTTCGAGCTCCCGAAATCAATCTTTTCGGGAGCAGAAATCTTTGTGTCTTTTTGACCTGTGTTCGCTATATTATTTACACTAGCTGCATAGGTCAAACCCCGATTTCTTGCACTGTCTCTGATCACTTTTTTTTAAACCAATTTTTTCGCGCCTAAATTCCCGAAGCCAAACACGTTAAGGGCGCCAGTTATAACGGGGTTTTTATTCTCGCGGTGAGAACGTACTTGCGTTCTAACTACCTGCATACACGTTGCAGCGTCAAAATCGAACGATGATTTGGCGCTGTGCAGACTCCAACAGCTCTCGTTTACAAACACGAGACTCTCTTGAAGAGTCTTGTTTTCCGTTGTTCAGAGATATTGCTTATGAGCACCGTGCAATGCTCGCAAGTCCTACTGCTCAGATTCAATGCACAGTAGAAATGCTTTTCTACTGTACCCGTGGAGGCGGCTGTAATCGCGGGAAATGAAGGGGAAGAATTTGGTTTATCTCGCTTAAATGATAACGACGTGAATCTATTAAAATATTGTATATTCTCTATGAAAAATACTCAAACATTACAAACAACTACAATAGTAAACGCGAACCGAGAAGGCTGGCAAAACGCGGGAAACGACCGTGAATCACACACACGTACACTCGTACGCGGCTTACCGCTTGCAAGCCGTTAAACAAAGTACTTCGAGTACTTACTCTTGGGTGTACCACTCTCTCTCTCTCTCTCGCTCGCTTTCTCTCTCTCTATCCCTGTAGTTGAGTGAAGATTGCACTGGCTACAGCCCAGTGCAATACCAAAAAAACCTATGATGTTGGTTCACACACATACACACACACACTCACAATCACGAATCGCGCACTTGGATTCTCGCAGTGCTCTCTTTCGCGGCGAAAAATCCTCCATCGGCGCGATCTCATTTCCCTATCGCGCGTCTGTCTCTGCCTAATTCACTCTCTCTTTCTTTCTCGCGACACGGGCCACGCTCGCTATCTCGCTCACGTTTACCTTAGCCTGCGCGCTGTTGGATAGAGCGTGCCATCGAATTACCGAGCAAATATAAAATTTGCTCGCGAATTCGTCACAATATATATATATATATATATTTATATTCATTATTCAAGTAAAATAAA
>UELU01108840.1:0-12862 GCA_900490025.1 Megastigmus dorsalis
AATATCTCGGCTTCTAATGAATAAAATAAAAAAATTCTGACTAGGTTTCAAAGACGAGATGTTCCGATCACCTTTGATCTTAATCAATTCCAAATTCAAAATATCGAATTTTTGAAAAAGCTATGACTTTTTTAATTTGACGTTTAGGCCAATTCTGGCACAAGCATTTGAAAAGTGAGACTTTGTACTATCGAAAATAATGTATTTTAAATTTTTTCTAAGATGTTTACATTAAAAATTATACCGTCGAAAGTTGAGAAGATAAAATCGGCATTTGGGCGTTAGTGGGTTAAACAAATTATACTTCAAAATAATAAATGGTTTACTAAAACCGATAATTTAAACATTGCAGGACCTTTTCTATCCAGGAATTCCCTCCTAAAAATAGGTAAACTATCTGTAAAACCTAGAATAATATTAAATTCAATTTGTATATCACATTTAATTATACTTTTAATCAGTCTCGGTGCATCGAATATTGCGTTACAAGCAACTAATAATACAGGCTTTTTCGCTGAATATAAAAATTCTTTGAAGGCTATCAATTAAAGCATTTTTCAATTTATAAGTTAAAATTTGCTACGATGTTAATTTATTTTTCTCTCTCACACGTGTTTGTATTTGTGTTTTGTTTTTGACTGCTTACGTACTCCGCCATATGCTGTCAAACGAATTGGTTGAGAACGACTGGGGGCCGTGAACTACCTTAAACATCAATTTCCATCAAATCATTATTGAAATAGAAATATTTAAAAGAAAATCTTAATAATCAGAAAACTTGAAATATCTTCAAAACTTATAACGAAATATACATGAAAAATATATAATACTGAAGGATTAAAAATGCTATTTATATATCAAATTTTGAAATAAACTCAGCAATTTTACACTCGTTTTCGAATCTGATAGAAATCCGATTTTTTTTTCATATTATTGTTAATTTCTCATAAAATATAAAATATTAATTCCTGAAAATTTAGCAGATGCATGCTAATAATAATCTATAAAATTGAGTAAAATTTCATAATAATTAATAAAGAAATTCTAAAGTTATAACCTTTGGTGCAAAATGGTTTGCTAACATAATATACATGTTTTGTGTCAAGTCCTGCACTCTTTAAACTGGAAAACATTGTAAGAAAGAATATATAATTTCATAAAGAATTTTTCCTTTTCTGGCGCAGTAGAAGCTCCACTTGGTTTCGGTATTTGATCTTTAATTTATAAACGATTAAAATTTTTCTTGAAACCTTTTATTGCCGCTACTTGCATCAAATAGCTATTATATTAATTCTTTTTCATCATCTGCAATATCAGGTCCTTAGACACTTATTTCGCAATAGCTACACAACCACAAGTAGCATTATTGATCTCGGTTCTACCTTTTGCAATAGCAGATCGCGTGCCACTCAAGGACGGTAATACAAAACCATATTTTTAAAAAATGACATTTTTTACCTATCGGGCCGAAAGTACCACTTTCCCGCCCGGGGCGGGTTGGGTTGGGTTTGAGACAGTGGTAATTTCGGCCTCGCTAGGCAAAAAAATAGTATACACACCATGGGTAGTAAACAAGAATGCCTCAGATCGCATGTTTGTCACCCGAGCCGAAGGCGATTTCCATGCGATTTGAGACCATTCTTACTTTTCCTCCCTAGATGTGTAATGTACTATTTTCGAAATAACAAAAGAACGACGGAAGTAATTAATAGTATATTACACACCTAGGGAGGAAAAGTAAGAATGGTCTCGCCTTCGGCTCGGGTGACAATTTACATGCGATCTAAGTCATTCTTATTTACTTCCCATGGTGTGTATACTATTTTTTTGCCTAGCGAGGATGAGATTTCCACTGTCTCAAACCGGCCCCGGGAGAGAATTCGGCCCGCTAGGCAAAAAAAAATAATATTTCAAATTATAGGTAATTTAATTCTCCTTTTAACGCATATTATAAGCATATTAAAAAGAGAATCAATGAATCTTAAAATTTATTATTCCTGATTCATGCGACAAAAAAACAAGTAAGACAAATATTTATACTTTGAAATCTGAACATGCGTTCTCGAGATACACAGGTACACACACACACACACACAAACTACTAAATTTTTGTAACAAAAGTCTTAAAAAAATCTTTTTAAGCTTTTTTGAAAAAAAATTTTCTCATTTTACAATACTTCCTCTCTGAGGAAGCAAAATATAAATTTAATAGGCGATATATTCCTCTGCTCTTGACGTGAATTGGAGAAAAAGGGATTTTATGCTCATTAAATGTCACGAGCAGCGTGTACTTAAGCTTCAATTTTTCCATAACGTCGAAGATCAGTTTAATGTATGATATCTGGCATAATTGTGTTAAAAGGACTATGAAGAAGGTACTTTCAAAAGTCCATTATAATTACGGATTCTGAGATAAAGTGGCCGTTAATCAACAGAATGTCATGAAACATTATCTGGAAAATTAAATGAAATATATGATACTTTTGCTTTTCAGGTTACAACAGCTGTAATATCAGATTTTAAATGGAGAAATATCGCTTGCACTAGTGAGGGATAAATTGCCGCGTGTTAAAAGGCGATAAATAACGAATCGCACGGGACGCATCGGTATAACTGCAGAGTGAAACCTGAATGGCTTTATAGTTCTTATAGTTATAGTGTCGTAGAGCTTTATAGCTCTTGAGATAGAGTAGTATAGTTAAGGGAGGGGGATTGTGACATGCCGGTGCACACCACGAGGAGGTTAACGGGAAGGAGTAGGTTAGGGATTAGGGAAAACCACGCACCAGGGCAGCGAGCCGCAAGCACTCTCCCGGAGCACTGTTGCACCAAACATTCTACGTGCACTAACACTGCTGCGCTTTGTTTTTTGCTCCCTGCCCGGTGTGGTGATTACTGTTCCACCAATTTGCCTTAGTGGCCGCTACGACTAATAGGGACAGCTGCATACGCTCCTTAGTAATAATCCCGGCCCAGTTCATACCCGTTCTCGAGGCATGGTTCACGTCAGTCGCGGTAGGTGCCATCACCCAATCACCGTCAGGCATTCTAGATCGGACGTCAAAAGGCTCACCCGGCCCCGCGGAAGACCTGCGCTGTATTAATCTAGTTCTAATCAACCCGGCAATCGCATTATAGACCATTATCTTGATTTTCTCTGACCACGACTCGATCTTTGGGTTAACTTCAAGGCCGTTCGTAGTGCAATGCGACGCGAGCAATTACGCGATTGGGGCGGTTCTTACTCATGAGTTCGAGGATGGAGAACACCAATGGTGTACGTGAGCCGCGTGCTATCCTCAGCCGAGAAAAATTACACTACCACGGAGAAGGAGTGCCTCGCCCTCATCTGGGCAGTAAGAAAGTTACGGCCGTAGCTGGAAGGATATAAGTTCACAGCAATTACGGATCACAGCGCGTAAAGATGGCTATGCAATTTAAAAGACCCTACAGGCCGGTTGGCGAGATGGGCCCTAGAAATTCAGCAATGGGACTTCGACATTATACATCGAAAGGGAGATATTCATTACGTGCCAGACGCTCTCTCCAGATGCTTCGACGGAGAATGAAGAGGCGGCCGAATTCGGAGAAATCAGCGACCAGTGGTATCTGAACAGAATGGAACAGATCAACAGCAGCCCAAGGAAATTTTCTAACTGGAAAGACAACCGCCTATACTGCTATAGAAAAGATCCGATGCTGGATCCTATCCTCTTTCCAGAAGAGAAATGGAGATTAGTCGAGCCAAGTGACTATCGAGACAGTCCTGCAAGACGCTCATCGGGACGTGTCGTCGGGACATTTAGGGATTGAGAAGACCTACGACCGACTTGCAAGGGAATACTACTAGCCTGGAATATGGTACGACGTGCACCAGTTCGTGACGGAATGCGTGGAATGCCAAAGCTATAAGACCATGCAAACTGCACCACAAGAACTGATGGGCCACAGAGTTGTCCAGAGGCCATGGGCTGCATCAGCGGCCGACATGGAATTTCTGCAAAGCAAGGGCCAGTACAAGTACCTACTAGTTTTTCAGGACTTGTTCATGCGCTGGGTGGAGTTGAAGCCCCTGCGTAAAAGCCGATGGAAAATCTGTAGCTAAAGCCCTGGAGGAGCTGATTCTGTTTTGATGGGAGACTCCTGATTTCTTACTGACAGACAATGGAAAGGATTTCGACAATCAACATTTAAAGTCGATGCTAAAGGAGTACGGAATCAAGTTTACGACCACGCCGCCCTACCATCCGCAGGCGAATATTGTTGAAAAAAGCAACAGGACCTTGAAAACCATGATCGCCACCTTTGTCGGGACAGAACACAAGAATTGGGATCAGCACTTACACGAATTGCGCCACGCGATCAACACGGCAGTGCAATCTAGTACCAAAGTATCGCCCGCATTCCTAAATTACGGGCGCCACCCCAATCCAGTGAGGAGCCTGAGGCGGGAAGTCGAATTGTCGGGACAGAATCAGAAACTGGACGGATCAGTATGGGTCGATAGGGTCAAAAGACTGGGTACCTTGCGGGATCTAGTATCTAAGAATATGGAGAAGGCGCGGGAAACACAGTCGAGACAGTGCAACAAGGGCCGTAAGGATATCACCTTCAATGTGGGGGACTTGGTCATGCGTCGCGTACATGTGCTCTCGAGTGGAGCCCAGCGTTTCTCATCAAAGCTTGCCCCGAAGTACGATGGACCGTTCGAAATCGTCGAAATAAAATCGCCTTCGGTATACGTGCTCGAGACGGGAAGCGATCGGCGCAAATCCTAAAGTGCATATAGCTGAATTAAAAAGATACATAGCACCTCGCGGTACCCAGTAATTCCTCGTAGTGATGAGTGATTTTCCTTGTGACAGTCCAGTAGTTGGGTATAGGTAGTGGGTCGCCCCTCCTTAACCCATTGATCGGGTAGGATTAAAATATTTTGAATGTTTCAGATGTATAGAAGAAGGATCATGCGCGGCAATGGGGGAAACCATCGCCCCGAGCCGGAGTTCTGCCCGCCCCCAGCGGCACTGCCCCCGGCCGCTCCAAGATAACCGCCTCCACCAGTCCCAGAGCAGGGGCTCAGCTACGCTGATGAATTGGAGGAGATGCTCCTGGCGGATATCCGCCGGAAAGAGCTCCGCGAGGAGCAGGAGCGCCGCTGGAAGGAGGAACTCGATCGAGCGATGGACCTGGCCGCCGATTAATGGGTCAGGCAGTTCGAGCCGTCCCTCTATGTCCCTGACCCCCCTTTTTTGGGACAGGAGACGTGGAGGGTAGAGTGGCAGAGGTGGCCCTGGCGGATCTGCCCGGCGGGGAGGTACCCCACTCGGCCTCGCCCGAGAGTGACGAGACCCGAGAGAGCCGTGAGGCTCAAGAGGAGCTCATGCAGCTCCTCCAGCCGGGAGATTTCCCAGACGAGCGCTCTCAAGCCTCCACCCCCGTCGGTAGGGAAGAGTCCCCTTTCGAGACGTCGGCCGACTCAGGGAGTTTCGCAGTCGAGGAGTATCGGTCTCGCCTCGTGCCCATTAAGCCCTGGGGGGATGAGCCCCTAGAATGGGACCTTGAGTCCCCAGAGGCGAAACCAACTACCGCCAAGGACTTCCTGAGAGAACCGGCCAACCGGGGGGAAGAGGGTAGCAAGGGCCGGCCGACCGAGGATTACGACAGCGCAGTAGAGAACCAGCCAGTCGAACCTCACCTCTCTTTCTTCTCGACTTCCAGCACCCCGGTGGACCTGGATCGACCCCTGCCGGAGCGCCAGACGGGCTCGCTGTTCAGCGACATCGCGCGCATCCCCACGGATCCATTGCTGGACCCACCTCCTCACACCTGCCTCAACTGTTGGCGATACGGGCATTCCAGGTTCGAATGCCCCCGACCGGTAAAGCACCTCTTCTGTTACAATTGTGGACGGCGGGGGTCAACTCTTGAAGACTGCCCCCGCTGCGCAGATGCGACCCTCCATTTCATGGAGCGGAGACATCGGTTGCGGGAGGCAGAGGCCCGTACCGTCCCAGCAGGGCAGGCAGTGCGGAAGGAGAATGGTCCCCAGGCCGCCATCGTCGAGACGATTTCGGAGAGGGCCAGAGAGGATGGAGCCTGCCGGCCCACCACCGCAGAGAACACTGGCCGAGACGACCATCAGGAGGGGCCAACCGCGGTGCGCCATCGTTCCACATGGGATCAAGGGTCCTCCCAAGCTGTGCCCCAGCTAGAAAAGCCCCAGACCCCACCGCGGGCCAGCAGGCGGCCTCCCCCGGCAGTGACGAGATCGTGTGGCTGATGACCAGCATCCGACTGACGTCCAGTTGGACGTGGTGCGTACGGTGCTGGTCGGCCGTCATGAAGCAGGGCGCAGCCCTCAGTAAGGCCGCGACCCAGCTTTCTTCGAGACAGGCAGATCACTTCGAGACGAACAGATGGATTACTTCGGGCCGAACAGATTGGAGCATCGGGACAGCTTAAACTGATAGGAAGGATTATCATCGAGGCCTAGTAAGTTACAACTCCTTCCAAGCCCGATCCTTTCGGCCCCGCTTAAGTTAATCAATAATGCATAATTTGTTTTCCATTGGTGAAGGGCACTACGGAATAATATTGGTATAGCGTAGTAATATTAATTTTTGTTTATTTTAGGCTATGATATATATTCTTTGCGAATTGCGAATCGCCAAATTTTTATTAGGTTAAGTTATTGCTTTCATTTTGCAACGGAGAGTGCTCGCAAGAAACTCGCGGCCGCGCAAAAGAGGCGCATGAGCCCACCTTGTGTGTAATGGTTTCTTTTGAAATCGGAATGTTCCGCTCTTGAGATAAAGTAGTATAGGTAAGGGAGGGGGATTGTGACGTTCCGGTGCACGCCACGAGGAGGTTAATGGGAAGGAGTATGTTAGGGGTTAGGGAAAACCACGCACCAAGGCAACTCCCCCGAGCACTCTCCCGGAGCACTGTTGCACCAAACACTCCACGTGCACTAACACTGCTGCGCTTTGTTTTTCCGGTGCCGAACGCGACGACGAGCTAGCGCACGACTAGCAGACCACGCGGCTGGCTAGCCGCCTTGTCACCCCGACAGCCAGGCGCGATGACCGTCAGGAACGCAAAGCAGGACCACCTGGATAACGACGCCGGGGTCCTACGTTCTCTGTTGCAGGTGCAGGTAGAGACAAGGATAGCGAATATGCACTGCGCGCACACACATACGGGCACACACACGCCGTGCACACGAGCACCACTGGCGTGAGAGAGAGCGCTATACCGCCGCGCTATACATGAGCGCGAGAGAGAGAGAGGAGACGTGCGCGAACTAACTCACTGCGACGGCGCAGCAACTTCAGACCGTGAGTAGAAACGAGACTTAAGCCCTCTTTAGGGATAATCGAAGCGCGGAAATCGGACACATGCGCGAACTACAAGCAGCGTCGACTGCTGCCGCAATCCGCGTGTAAGGGCTTCTCGTGACCGAGCAAAATCCTGTAATTAAGTTTTCGAGACGAGGATGGCCCGCACATGAATTGAGTACTTTTAAGCCGCCTTCTCGAGACCTGCCGGGCCTCCTTTCTCCTCACTCTCGAAGCACACTCGAATCGCGCGCGCAATCCTGGGCATGAGTGTTTGGCCGAAATTACTCACGTAGCCCTTTTTCAAAAAAGACTACGTGAGTAAATGATATGGCTGACTCCATGCAGGTGCGCGCGTGAGAGAGACACCCATATTCGAGACACGAGAGTGAGAGAGAACGAGAGAGACGCGCAGCACGAGTTGAAGCGAGGAGATTTCCGCCCTGGACTCCGCCCTGGACCTGGCTGCCCGGACCTCAACTAGATGAGACGTGCGAAGGGCCTACTGCGATTTTCTGAGATTACACGCCGAGTTTATGGGAGATAGAGAGAGAAAGAGCGGAGAATCGAGAGCCGAGCGGATTTCTGAGTAGAAAAAGGTGAGTGGGAAAGCCATTTGTTCCCGCGAGTCGGGAATTTTCTCCTTTTTGTTTCTCTCGTTACGAGTAGTTTGGAAGTCGTGCGGGGACTCGAGCGGCCGCGAGCGTGTGTGTGCGCTGCGTGAGCCGTGAGGGCTGTTGTCGCGGCCATTTTGGCAACCTTTCCAAGGCGAAGATTTGCGCGAGATACCGGCCTGCGTGCCATCGAGAGGGTGTCAGTGTAATTACTAAATAAACGTTTTGTCCAGTTTTAATTCACATTTCTTGTTTATTATTTGGCGAGTTCCTCCGGCGCATGCAGTTCTCCATTTCAGGGCTTAAGGAAGTGGGTGGTGCGTACTTCAATAATAATAAACTAGTCTTTGCCCGCCGATTTATTCTTTCTCTGCGTTTCTATCGCTTTACTTCGCGTACGCACCACCTTTCAGCACTGCAGTCACCCAGGAGTTGGGACCCCGTGGGTTAAGGATCGCTGCCCCAGATCGTCTCGCTCGGTGAACCTCCTCTGGTGGAGCGGAGGCTCTAGCCGTCTAGGCCGAGAATTCCGATCGATAAAAATTTATTGTAGCGCGGTGCGACCCGAGATCGCGTCGGATAGCTGTTCTCGTTAGATCCATAGTTATTTTATTATATCCGACGCCATCGAGTTACATCGTTACAAGTTAAATGAATGGCAATAATTAATTGCAGGTAAAACAACGTAAATAATTTCATCAAATAGACAACAATAACTGCTGAGCCAGCTGAACAAACCCCGAGCACGATATACGCACGGGCACATCAGCCGCAGTGCAAGATAATTCAAGAACGAAACTCTTCAACAAAGTGTCAAACAAGCCCACCTCCGCGAATAAACACCTACCTCACGAGTGAGAGAGTGTGTGTGATAAAGAGAGAGAGAGAAAGAGAGAGAGAGTCCAGCCGCGTTCGTCCACACTTGCGCGCAAGAGTGGAAAACCATTACCTATTCAAGCAATCGTTCCGTAAAAAGGGCTATACGAAATGGATCCGCACACACAGCCCTTAAACGCTACCACAACACACGTACACTCATACACACACACACACACTTGCTACCTGAAAAGTGAAACAATAAACTAAAAGGCAGTAGGTATAAGTACGTAGAAAGATCGCTGTACGAATAGAGTGAACCTTGGCCACTATACCTGTGCGCGCGTGTGCTAGCTGAAGAGAGAGAGAGAGAGAGAGAGAGAGAGAGGCTGCACGTATTGCGGCTGTGCAGGCAGTTATGAAGCGAACCTCTCTCTACCTTATACCTTATCTCACTCTCCTTCCGTATGTTACAGTTCCTATATGCTGTCTGCACATGTGCAGTACGGCGCGATGTCAATTGCACACGTGTTTCTGTGTGCGGACTTGCGCATGCATCCGCGTCTATACTTCGATCCTCCGCGATTGCGTCCGTGTGTCCGAGAGGGTACAATACGTACGATTACTATATTGTATACGCGACTGCGTATGTCTGCGTCTCTCTCTCTCTCTCTCTCTCTCTCTCTCTCTGTGTGTGTGTGTGTGTGTGGAGCAACGCGTGAAGGAGCACTTACCGACGTTTCGAGACTCGAGAGATCCATCAAACACCTCGTGTGCTATGTTAGTCCTATATACATATACATCCGGCTTCCCTTTCTCTCTCTCTCCCTCTTTCGTTCAACCTCGATCGATCTACAACCCCTTTTTCTCCACCTATTCCGCGCGACTGCATGCACGGAGCAGCTACGATTATTGAAAATAAAGGGCTTACGCTGTCTTGAGAATAGAAAATTGTTAATACTACATTTGTGGTTCGGATTTGAGGAGAATGACAAACTTTATGGAACTTTCGTAGAGGATCGCTTTATGATCTTACCTTGAAATTAAATAATCATGATCGTTATGATTAGAATTTATTACGGGAAAATAAAAAAGCTGACATAATCAAAAAGACTGATTTTTTTCGTCCCATTCCTAACTAATATTTAATAAAAATAACACGAATGATGAAAATGATACGGTAAGTCGAATGTGTCCGAGTCATTTATTACATGTTTCGTGTAAAGTAGAAAAAGCTAAAGTCGGTCAGACATATTTACTTGACTTATGAATTTTACGTGCAATTAAAATGCATTTGAAATTCAAGACCTTTAAGTGATTTATTCACATATTTTGTATTTTGGACAAACGTATACTCGTCTTAGTACTTAATTACCTATTCAGCAAGATTAATAATTATTTGCTCAATTTCTATTTTTGACCGCCAACTGAATTTTTTCAAAGTCACAGAAGTTACTCCGTATTATATTAATAATCAATTTTCAGTTTAGAATTAGAGGATATAACATTAGAGCAGCAAAACCTACTCGTACGCTGCATACTCGTTAACTTGTCAAATGGAGTTGAAACAATAATACACACTTTTGGTAACTTCGAAAAGCTAAATTCAGAGGCCAAACAGTCGCTAGTCCCAATCAAGAGCGAAACAACAGAGCGCAGAATAAAGTCGGCGACGCAGCCGAGCAAATAATCAATCTAAGAACAAACCCCAAGCGATACACAATTGTCGTATATACATATATATAACATATACGCAGGAGCCTTGCGCACAGGAACCCAATCCAAACTCATCGAAACAAAAGCCTTCAAACGTCCGCCGCGCCAAATCTGCACAGCTTTCAATTAACATTCGCGCGCTTAGACACACACACATATATATATACATATGTATATATTAACCGATCGGTGCAAATGCGCGCCGCGTATATACGCAGTATCCTGACCACAAAGCGATATGTAAACGCTTGGAGCGGGAAGGGGGGTGTGCATCGCGTGCCTTCGGTGTGCGAAGAATTCCATGTGTTTGCGCAATGCAGCACGAGGTGCAGGCGTCCAGTATACAGCGCGGCGTTAAAAGCGACGTAATGTAATTGCAGCAACGCTCTAGCGTGCAATTGTGCTCTCTGTGTCGCTCGCTCGACCGAGTGAGCATTTTAGGTGGGGAATACACGCACCCGATAGCGCGCGCATCGGCTCTGCTGACGCTGCTGATGCTTCTGCTGTCGCGTTCCTGCATTGGTCCTATCTCGTGCGTATATAGGTAGGTTAGGTACGTGCTTTAGCAGTAGGTGCTTTTATTTCTTTTTGTCGCGCTATTCGACGCGAGGCGCTAATTTTTTCGTAATTGGCGCGCCGAAGAGCTCGGAGAAGCTTCCCATGAAAAAATCAATTTACGGCACAGCACTGGCTGAGTATATACAGCCATGCTTTCGGTACTACCTGCCGTTACTATACCATTACTGGCCTAACCCTGGAATGATAATAACGGGCCAAGAATTGTGCCCAGTACTGGAAAAGTGAATTCAATAATTAATGGCGAAGTATCTGCCATAGGAAGTGCTAGACTGTATCTCATGTAGACGACGAAATATCTGGATTAAAGGATTTTTTGGTGTTCGTTTTAATTTTTTTATCTGACCTAAGCAACTTTCGAATGGAAAGGCTGAAAAAGATGACATTGCTTTCTGGGAATACTTTACGTCGTCCGTTACATGAATCAAATTGTGAAAATTGATTACTTGAGAGTCTTTGCCATACATAGTGGGCATTAGCTTAAAAAATGACTTTAACAAGGAATCAGCGTAATTGACATAGTTTACTGCTAAGTCTTTAGAAAAGAGGATACGACTTCCTACCGAAAATAGTAACAAATGCTTGTACTGTATACTTGTAAAAAATGGTTTTGAAAGAAATGGAGCAACGTATAACACAAAAATCTGTATTGCGTAGCTTTCCAATGACTTAGATCGTGAATATTAAATATTTTTCTTTGGAATTCCATTGGGATTCCTTTCTTGAGCTTGGTCAATGACTCATTTAAATTATTTTTTTGATTTCTACTCAACTTGTGACTGCTGCTTGAGTCAGTAAGTTTTTCGAGGAGTGTTTTCATCACACCAAGATTAAACATGTGCATAAAATCCAAAAATACTTGTCTCACTGGATCGAAATTAGAAATTTTTATTAAAGGTGTTGTAAAGTCATTTTTGTGATGTTCAGGCTGTAATTTATTTATAAATGAGTCTTTTGTTCGTAAATCTTCATTGATGCTATTATACACTCTTTTCTTATTAACTGTCACACCTTTTACGTGACATCGTTCGCAAGCAAAAAATCCTCCATGGCCTTTACAACCTTTTAGAAATGATCGTGCGGGCGTATCGCTGACAAAACCTTCAATTTGGAAAGCAAAATTACGTTCAGAAATAACTATTCCATTATTAATTAAATTTATCGATTCTCTAAAAAATCTGCTGGGAAATCTTCGACGGAATAGGGTTTAGAATCCCCGCAGTACAAGGCCACAACTCTAGGTGTGCATGTGTACTCATCGTGGATAATTTGGATTAAAATTGGCCAAAACTGTTTATTTGAGTTTTTATATATAGGTAATCCGTCTATATTTACTAAAATTTTTATTTTATCTTCATTATAGGTATTATTTGACTTGAGTATTATATTCAAAACCTTCTCTATTCCAAAATATGTGTACAGGCCATTGTTTCTCTTTGCTGTTTCTATAATTTTTGAATCAATAGAAATTTTTTTGCTTTTTAATAATGTTTCTGCAGTCTTTAGTAAATCATTATGACCTTCCTGTCTTAAAATCTTGAGTAATTGAGTAATTACTGAATTTCTCAATGTAAATATATTATTTACAGCCCACATTTGCAATTTATTTATCAAAGTCAGATTTTTGGCTACTTGCATCTATTAAAGTGATAAAGGAGGTCGCCGACGAATGCGTAGAAAATAAATAAACCTAGATAAACGTACAAAATTTTTTTATTCATTAGAGATGATCAAAATATTAATATTGGAATAAAATTTTATCGGGGGAAATGCACGGAAATATAAAAAAAATTCAAGTCAATT
>UELU01108843.1:0-10630 GCA_900490025.1 Megastigmus dorsalis
CTTACAGATAGAGGAATTCAACTAGCTGCAGACTTCTGTATAATTGAGTCAAACTTTAATTTTTAGAAGCTAAATTATTTTATGCTTGAAAGAAAAACATCGGGATTTTGAAGGGAAACCCTGTTCATTAACCGCTAGCAGAAATTATTTCATTGCAAGTGGTACTTATTCAACTTGAATTTTCTACTTGCTTCCAAAAATCATTTTTTTCAGTGTAGAGCCAGATGTTTTTATGTAAAGGATGATCGATTAAATAAACCATTTAATTATGTCAAGGATGAAATTTAAAAATAACAAAGATTAATTAGAGCGGATCATTCAAATGATGACGATTTTCAATATTTATTTAACAAATGATTCAATCAAAAATATATCTAAATAAATAAATTAAATAAATAAAAGCGTATTTGCTCAAAACCGTTACATATACATCTGTGTTGACAGACGGCTTATTAAGCCGAGTCATAATATTTTCCATGTTAATAATACTCGGGCAGTTATTATTGATAAACAAAGTGATTCGTAATTAATTAAACTGAAAAACGAAAAAAAAAGAGTAGTCAATTGAGAGATGAAAGTCGAGGGAAGAAAGAGGATTGTCGCGCGAGCGATAACCAAAAAAAAAGAGAGTATGATGCGAAAACAGAAACAAACGAGCTAAAATGTGCGAAGTGCATGCGTCGCTTATATGCATAATTACACCTAATTATCATATAAAATTTCCACAACAGCGTCGAACGCGAAAAGCAAAAATTCCTGTACCATAAAGCGCCCAAATTGACAAAAACTAAAATCTCTGCCTCTTTCATGGCTGTAGGAAAAAATGGTCTTTTGAAAAAGAATTTTTTCAAAGCATGAAAAATTAGCTGTACTTTATGAAATTGAAGTTGCGCGAAGAACAAATCTTACTTTTTTCACGTCCTCCGGATGAAACAATTTTTTTCTTGCTCCTCGCGCGCTAAACTATAGAAAAACGGAGGAATGAATTAGGAAAGAAACTTTTACTTTTCACTGCGCGAAGCTCCACTGCAACGTAAAGGAAAAGTTTTCGTAGAATTCGAGATCGTTTATGGCGATCGTGTAATTGGATTGAAATAATCCGAGTTACCTCGTAAATACGTGGAGTGGTCTCTTCGCTCGTCAGAGATGAAATCCTTTGATTATTTTTTGTAGAACTAAGTAAGGCTGGCAAACATAAAGTTGGTCGAGGATCTGCTGAATAAAGCCGATTTTCAATTTACATAGCATCTTCTTAAGTTACATAATTAACCAATTAGTTCGATATTTATACATCCGTCTCTGGTAATCATTTTTCCGCTGTTCGATATTATAATAATGTTATATAAATCATGAAAAATTATTAATTTTATAAATATGCTAAAGTTTCAATGGCTTCTTTGTCTTTTAATCGTTGAATGCTTTAGTTACGTGAACTCGCGATCATCAACTTTGCGTACCTTTTATACAAATCCCATTCGAAAGCTTCCCTCAATTTTTCATCCCATGCCAGCCTTCCATTCGTATTTGAACCAATTACAGTAGCTAATCCTCGATACATCAAATAAGTTTGCTCTTCCATCATTCGGAATTTCAGTCACAGACAATTTCCACCATTCGTTACCCTTTCAAAGCGTTCCCACCCACATGTGTACCGGACAAAGGCCCTCCGCAACGAACGATTAACTGTCGCGGCTAGGCGGTCGCCCACAAAAAACTCGAAAAACCAATTCATCTCTACTCTCGCAAGCTCCCACATAAATTCCAGCCTCCCAGAAATTTTTTACCCTCTCTACAGCCTCTCTACACAAACACAGATAGGAGAACAAGAGAGAGAGAGAGCTAAGAAATAGTCCTCCTCCATGTGTTATGATAAGTTCGCCGTACCAACTGCACACGGCGTGTAGTTTCGCGCCCGTTGTACTCTAAGTAGGTGTGGTCCAGCGGCCATATTTTATCGAGTCAGACGCAGATACCGGCTCTGTGCACGCATACAGAAATCGTCGATCTCCACTCGAGGCCGCCGCCGCCGCCGCCGCAGCAGCAGCAGCCAGTGTACAAGGCAACATTTATATTGCGCGGTGGGGAACGAAATTTCCCTGGCTTCGACAATTTCGAGTCCTTTTTTCTCTCTCCGAGTCTCGTTTGTGATTTATGCGAAGCGGTGCGCGCCGCGCGGAGCCTCTGAGATTGAGTTATTTTAAAGTTTCGCCCGCGTCGACGGATTTTTCGGTGGAAACTTCGCGCGCCACCCGCACGCCGATAGCCGATGATTTGTTTTTCCTTGCCCCTGTTGTCGGTCCTCGCCCCTGTTCTTTTATTGTGCTCGCTTCGTTTTTTTTCGCGGCGAGAGGCATATTCTTATCGCGCCAATGTGAGTTGAGAAACTTTTTTTTTGGAGATTATTACTTTGGACATTGTTTATACACGAGAGTATAGCGTGGGGAATTTTCACTGTGATCCATACTAAGCGACAGGTTTAGCGTGAGATATTAGTTGACGTTGGATTATTTAAGACGCACTGACAAATGAATGTACGAAAAAACACAAGCGACGAGAGTAAAATAAATTTTGCAGTATGAGACTTTTCTGCAAAAAAATAAGTTCAGTAATGGTGGTTCGTCCGAGACAACATAACCATATTGCAAATCCCACAAGCTTAACAAGAAAACTTAGTCTCTTATCAAATTAAAATAGATAACAGTGCTCTTCATCTTTCTGATGCAAATTTTTTCATTTTTTTCATGAAAACTCTTGAAGAAGAAAATGTTATAGTTCAAAGACAAATTGAATTAGTTTAAAGAAATATATTGGTACAAATTTTTGAAATTTTAGTCAGTCAACTGTTAAAATTGTATTTGTGCTATAGTGAAACGGATTTTCATAAAAAAATGTTGCCCTCGAGATGATGTTTCTCTTATTTTTTATGACTATTTCTTAACTTATCGTATAAAGCTCCTGCCACGAAAGTTTAAAAGTTGAGCGTAATTTCCTCGAAACCTTAATTAAAAAAAAGGGTATTTAAAAATTTTTTATATTTTTTATTTTCCAGCAAATTTCTTTTATGTCACTTTTATGACTCAGAGCCGATCATTTTGTTAACGACCCGAGTCTCGCTTTTTTATATTTCTTAATGTTCATTAAATCAAATTCAGATTGAAAATTTTACTTGTGACATAATATATACTCTAATTAGAAAAAAATGTACAATTTTAAAACGAACAATTAAGTTTGATTAATATACAGATTGATATTTATTCCAACTATATTATTGATCTCATATGCAGTGCATAAACAATAAGATTTCTAAATATCAAAGCTTGCCCTTTAATTCTAAGATCTCGAACAAAGCTCAATAGTGCAAAAATAAAGCGCTCAAAGCTTTACGTATTCCCTTATACTTTTTTTTTTCATTTTATTACCAATCCTTCCGTGAATTAATAAAAAGAGTGAGATTTCACCGATGTAGCACTAGAAATTTGCATATACATGGGACTTTCCATGTTAAGTGAAGCGATAAAAATTTTAAGTCACTGAAAACTTTCCGTAATAGCTATGCATACTATCATAATATTCGTGTCAATTTTTCGAACGATAAGTAATGGCTAAAAACTTACACTCGGTTTGAAAGTGACCTCTTTCAAAGTTCCTTTCTCACCATCTCTATTTATTTAATGATGTTTTTTCCAATGCACTATTAATCGTTTTCATTGTAAATACCAAATAGAAAAGTATAAAAGCATCTCTTTCATGCGTTTCAATGAAAAATGGCGCAAGTTATTGAAATGAAAATCGCCAAAAAAAATGACGTAAAAAAAGCAGAAAAAGAAATCCGAAAATTTACATACGCACTCGGGTAACAAAATACAGTCATTAAACAAAGTTTCAGCGATTTTAACATTTCGACCTGCTCACTCGAAACGAAATGCCTCATATATACGTCCGCGAGGTTCCAAAAAAAAATACAAACGCACACAGTGGACGACTTTGGACTATGCGACAGGGGCAATCAGCGATTCGTAAAAAAATCACGTCCACCCCGTGAAAAATGCAAAATACGCCGACGAGCGGCAGGAATAAAAGTCTATGAGAGGGAACGAGGCGAGTGAATAAGAGAGAGAGAGAGATTTTACGAAGTTATATCGATCCTATATATAGACGCTAGACGCAAGCTTTTCCTGGCGTGTATATATATATTTAACTTTGCTCGATCGGAAGCTGGAGAAAACTTAACGGCGACTGACCGCTCGTACTTTCAATAATAGATGTAACGCAATTTTCGCCTGCGCGGGCGTCCGGAAACGTGGTTATAGTGACGGGTGAGAAAATTTCTATATCAAACCACGCGCCGCCTCCGCCGCGAACGTGTGTATATATATACATATACCTAGGACGGAGGGTGCAAAGCTCCGCGTGCACCGATCGGAAGCGTTGAATGGGAAGCAAAAAGAGCGGCGAAAGTGAGGTCGGAGGAAAGAGGCGCGCAAAGAGTTTAATAGAATGTTCGGCTAGTTCGATTACTGCGCGCTATTTACATTAACGCGAGTCCCAATCCCGCTCGCGAGAGTTCAGGACCTGCGCGAATCGATGGAACGTGCTGTTTTAATGCTGAATCCAGCTGCGAGAGGAGTGTATTTGTGTGTTTGCGGTTATATCGCCGCTCATTCGCGAGCTTTCCATGGATTAATATGTTGTCAATTATTGGATGGGACAAGAATTGTTAATTACTGGGTGGATATTATTGTTTAACCAACGTATCGAATGATCGTTTGAAATAAGAACGATGATTAAAAATGTATTTTTAATCGGCGATATATGTATGATTGACGTCGAGAAAATTAATATACATATTAAGTTATGAAAATCAAACCTCGATATAATATGAAAAAAATTAAAAGTCGTTATATTATACTGCCTTACATTAATTAATTATAAGGTTTACGCGATTTCCCAACGCCAATTCGTTTCGATTTTATTTAAAAATCAGCATTCGTCTTATCATTTCACATTTATACCGGATTATATTACGTTTGAAAACGCGGTATTACCATTTTTATTAATATTCTTATCAGTTCGTTCATCATTTTTCTGCTTTCAGAAAATTATTAAATGTTAATTCATAACGCATAAACAAAATCTTTATAGACACATTTATACATGATATTCCGAATTTATCTTTTATAACTCGTATCAATTTGGCATTTAAGGATTTCAGAATCAACCACAGATTTAATTTGTTTAGTTGGACAAGCCATATAAAAGTTGCACTATAAATCAAGCGGTCTTCCCGCAAATCAAAGTTTAATACACCAATCGAATAATCCCAAAATCGCAACCTCAACAAATGGATTTCAAAAAACCGTTTCGTCCATTTCTCTCTCTCTCTCTCTCTCTCTCTCTTTCTCTCTCTCTCTCTCTCTCTCTCTCTCTCTCTCTCTGTCTCTCTGTCTCTCTGTCTCTCTTTCATTCTCTAAAGAAATTAAGCACTGGGAACGTCTGTATTTCACTATAGCACGCCAAAAAATAAAGTACTGCGATCGCCAGTTCACTCGATATTTGAAGTATCCAACCTCTACATGCCTTCAAAAATAGAAAAAAAATATACCATCCCATCAGACGGTTTAAGAAAATAGAATTTCTGAAACCATTGAAGTATTTTGCTTTGCGTCGAATGTGTTTAGTTGAGTGCATGTGTGTGTGTGTGTGTGTGTGTGTATATGGTCAAGTTTAATCAGATTAGGTCAGTCTAACTATAGATCAATTCAGCTTTAATCCTACATTTGAAGACGAAATAGCCAGATCTACCTTTATCTCGTGTGGTATTGATGATCTAACGATCAGCAGTGAAACTCAATAGTTACAAATGATGGTATTTCATGAAATCCTTTTTGGAGGATGTATGCAATAACGATAGCTAGATGAATTTCAATGGGTTAATCCGAAGCTTAATCCAATCGAACGATCCTTAAATATGGAATCGTTTATAAACTAAAACAAACATTTTCCAGATATCCAAAACGAAATAGCGAACTTGTATTTTTCCAATGATCTAATACGTACACATACGGTGCACCGGTGCTGCCTCTGATAAATGGCATTTCATTTTGAAGAAACGAAGCGTCGATGAGCGCAAACATCTGGGGAATATAACATTGTTCTACCCGAGTAAAAGCATTTCGTATACGTGATCGTATATTTTCGAGTCTTTTGTCTCTCCGCAGAATAACATGGCCTTAGACGGTTGTGCACACGATGATTTATATACCCACGAGTGTATTAATGTTTGCATCGTATACCCGTAGAGAGTATAAGTTTTTCTTTCGAATACCGGCAAAGCCAAAGGGTTACGACGTATGCGCCAACGAGATGTACAGATGTTCCATGCGAGTGTTTAATTCCTTTAGCCGGCCTATGCAGTGCGAGACAGAGAGGAGCTGGTGGGAGGAGAGATTTTTTAAAAGCCCATTTAACCGGTGGTACACAGGAGCTGCCGCTACGCTGCAGCCGAAGGGGTGAGGCCGACGACGAGGACGAGGACGAGGACGAAGACGAGGACGAGGCTCGCTCCACGCTCTGTACACGCCTGGCTCGGCTCCGCACATCAGGGAGTGGAGGGTGGGTATAGAGCGGGGTTGGTTGGGTGAGCTGGTGATGGAAGGAGTGACTTCCTGTGTCGGATAACGAGGTTACGCTCCAGGGACCTGATTACGCTATAGCGCGCCGTATTTCGCGAGTCGGAGCCGCCCAAGTGCAACACTCCCCACCACGCCAACTGCGCTTATACCCTCGCGCCGCCGCCCAGAGCAGCCCTTGGCCTATCTGTCGTTGCTCCGCGACCCAATGTGTCAGCCGTATATATTCGTGTCGTGTGTCTCACGGCTCTGCTCTCGCTCTGCGCGAAACGGACGCGAATGTGCGACCCCGAGATAGAGAGAGAGAGAGAGAGAGAGAGATAGGATGGAGGGTACACGTATATATTGTACACGTTGGAGGAGATATGAAACTTATAACAATGCTTAACCCTAGACGGATATCGGAAGCTGAGACACAGTGTTGTCAGGGGTATCGTCAACGGTGTCGGAGTGCATGTAACATGGAAATTCGCGCGTCTGCAGTGGTCGCACAGCGGATGAGTTTTATTCGAAATTTCGTGGTTAGGCGGTGGTCCGACCCTTCCTGACCCGAGATGAGTGTATAACGTTGAAGGAGGACATCGCGTGGAAATTGGAAAATAAAGATTTACGCCTGAGACAAGGACGTGGGTTATTTGGAATTAAAAGTGCTGAACTGTAGTCGTGGCTCGATAGACTATATATTGGACAACGATTAATTATGCTGAACTTTTCGCGTTTGAAATTCATTCGTTTATGCTTTAGCCATGGAACGATTATCGCTTTATCCGCGATATCAACGATAACCCACTTGAATTCTCTATAGAGCGTTTCAAGGTAACGAATGCGTTTGCCTTTTATGTTTATAGACGCGAAGTGCTTGAATATGTTAGTTGGTGCGCTACACCGATTCAAGATTGAATAAAAAGATCTCTCGTGCCGAGTTGTGTTGGGAACAACGAACACGCAAAAATTTCCCTCAAAAATAGATTTCCATACTGCTCGCCGTTTCATGCTCTGCACGCGCCTATGCACTGCCTATGTGTGTATGAGTGAGTGGATGTGTGCAGCGAATAAATTAAACTGTGAATATATCCCGGACGAGAGATGGAGATAGACAGAGTGAGAGAGAAAAAAGTGCGTGCTTGTACGAGAGCTGAGAGAGAGAGAGAGAGAGAGAGAGAAGAAGAGCGTCGAAGGAAAAAAAAACTTTAACAGCTTGAAATTTTTTACGCGTTATATACAATTTTTTACTGCCTATACGTGAAGGTATGTATATAAGAGTGGCGGCAGTAGCGGAACGGCAGCGGCGGCGGCGAACGAGAATCGATTTTACGACGGGCTTACTTCACGACACGTTTAGCGCATCAGGGGAGGCATCTTATTTTCTTGTTTTTTTTTCTCCTCCTATCTCTCTCTCTCTCTCCCTCTCTCGCTTCCGCCCTCATCCCCCTACCTTGCCGACGTATATAAATCCACGCGTAATGGGAGAACGCAGACTTGTAATTCTGAATATTTGATATGCATGAGTTGCCAAGGATCGAATGATTTCAGTCGTAAACATTTTTTCTTCTTTTCCCGACTCTTCTTTCCCCGCTTCTCTACTCTATCTCTCTCTCTCTCTCTCTCTCTTTTTTGACGCTGAGAGTCGTTAAAAAAATGATGTATCATCGCTTTTTACGTTTTGTTATAGGCTTTCAGAGCCCCTAGGCGTGATTGAATTTTATATTAACTCGTTCAATTACCATCCGCAACGCGATACCCCGATATTTCGGAGACGGTATAATATATATATATATATATGTATATGTATATATATATCTCCTACATGAAATATGTGTTATTCTTTAAAGTGATTTGCAGGTTTTTTTACCCAAAAGTCGTAAATTTTTGATATAATAAAATGACTTAAATGTGAAAGCAAATAAATCAGCCAGACGATGTACAACCATTACTTTCATCCAGTAGAAATATTTATTTCAATATTCCGCTTTTTTTTAAATTATATACTGCCAATTTCACGGAATAAATGATAATTGCATGTTGGAGATTAACGGTATTAATCGATGATGAAAACAATTTATAGCAGATTTCTTCTAGAGGTCGAAACCATATTAAACTGAAATACTAAGATAAACAAAGTTTGAAACTTTCAAAAAGTATATAAATATTCATCGTAATGAAATTTGCATTCTCTTAAATAAACATTAAATAATCGTAGAAAACGTTTTCAGGGCAATTTAAAAGTCAATTAAATTTGAAAAACAACGACAGACGTAGGTATACCCTTTGAATCCAAGCCCGACAGATTAATAGGCATCGCCCGAAAAAGAAGGCAGAAGTACGTCCTCGAACGAAACGGATCGTCATTTAAAAATCCGGCGTTTCGGATACAGAATTTCCATGCGAATCGAAATCAGCGACCGCGAAAAGAGAAGAGGGCGCCCTCCCGAGAGAGACAGAGAGGCAATTGCCATCATGTAAATTGCGCGAGCGCGATGAGCGTAAGGGAAGAAAAGCTGTATCTCTCACAGAGCAGACAGAGAGAGAGAGAGAGAGAGAGCAAGTATAACGCACACTATATACATTCGCTACAAAGAGACGCGGCAAGAAGCTCGACAAAAAAGGACAATGCTCTCGCTCAGGGTGTATAACTTAAACGGTTAACGCACCTTCTTGCCCTTATTCACTTATTTTCATGGCGTTCGAGGCCTGGAGGTGCGCGCAACAATTAGCAGTGTCTCGAAATTAGCTCCGAGACTAACGATCCTGGGGATTAAAGCTTAAGATGCTGCTCCAACAATTTTTTTGCATTGTAGATATAGCACTGTGTATATTATATACAGTCAACGTTTTAAATGTAGATTATTTATTTTTACAAGCTATAAACAGATTCATCCATCATATTCATTCGAATCAGCGAGTACACAATGCACAACTCAAAATAATCGATGGTACTTTAGTTTGGCAAACGAAAAGTTCATACCCGCAGCAATTCAACTCTATATACACAATTACAAAATGCTTTCCATTCCTCTCCATCGAAACTGAAAAAACTCGAAAATTCACCGGAACAAAAGAGCAGAACAAACACCACATGCAATCTCGGCCGTAAAAAAAAAAAGAAGAAGACGAGGAAGAGGAAGAAGATGAGGGCGGAAAAGAAAGAAGACGAAGGAGAAGAAGAAGAAGAAATCATCGGTGAACTCGGCTGCTCGCGAAAACTTTAAATTACACCATGGCGCACAGGAGCGGCAAAGACTTTTCCGAGCGCACTGAACTCCTGCGCCGCGAGGCCTCTATATACACATAACTTACTCAAAACGGCGTTGCGCGCGCGCGGAGCCGCTGCCTGCACTATGCCGCAATTAAAGTGCTGCAATTTCGTTAATGTACACACACGCATTCCCGCGCACACTTATAATATACATACGCGTGCATAGCTCTATATATACACAGCGAGAGAGTGAGTGAGAGAGAGAGAGAGAGAAGGGAAAGGCAGCATTTGCATAACACAATTAGGACGCGAACGAGCGGCCGCGTAATGTATCGTTAGTCAATGGTAATATTTGGATATAATCAGCGAGGCGCGCGGTTTGTAGCGGCCCTTCCTTACCTTCCCTCCAGCTCCCCCCTCTCTGACGCGGCACAGCGAGCCAGGCTATGTGCACGCGCTATCTTCCATCTCTCTGTTGGTCGCGCGCTTAATGCGAAGAGATCTCGTTAAACATCGGCACTTCTCCTCCACCTCCCCTCACCGACCCCTCCCCCCACCGTGCGCCCAGCAGATCTGGCCGAATTGCAGTGCCCCTCCCCCCTCCGCCTCCTCCTGCCGCTGCAGCCGCTGCTGCAGTGCATGGCTCGACAGTCGAATCCGATTTGGTTTGTCGGCCAGGCGCCGTCCGGAATTAGCTGTCCAATTTGCCCAAAGGAGCAGTCTGCACACTCTGGGACTACTGCTGCCGTTGCTGCGCGACACGCTTCTTGCCTCGCGTAATGCATATAGCTGCATATTACTGGGG
>UELU01108847.1:0-11857 GCA_900490025.1 Megastigmus dorsalis
GCGAGAGGGAGGATGGCAATGGAGGTAAAGTGAGAGAATCAAAGAGAGAAGGGCGAGAAGAAGGATATGAACAGAGAGAGAGAGAGGGAGGGGGTGGTGAGGGATGACGCAGGAAGATGGGGAAAGGGTGGAAATGCAAAGAGTCGCTCGGGGGAGACAAAGGATTGTTAAAAAAAGAGAGAGAGAGAGAGAGAGAGAGAGAGAGAGAGAGAGAGAGAGAACAGAGGGAGTGGGAGCAGGCGAGCGGGACTGGGCAGGGAGACAGAGAGGGAAAAACGGATAGAATTTGGAGCTAATCGAGTTATACGATGGAAACCACCGGTGGTCAGCTAACTCACCGCGCGCCAGGACCAGCATTTCGCATCCCCGACACACGGCACGTATATACCTCTGTAACAGTCTCTGCTATGTTCCGCTGCATGTATATATAGGTGTACCGGTATCAGTACGTGTGCGAGTGTGTGTATGTGTATACACGGAGAGAGAGAGAGAGAGAGAGAGAGAGAGACAGAGCAAAAGGGTCGAAATAAATAGCGAGGCCGGTGTGCGGTGCACTGCGTGGATTTTGGTGCTATAGCTACCAGCCGCCGCCGACCGCGCGTATCCCCAAAATCATTTCTACTTTCGATACGTACGCGCCAAGTGACCGCTGTGTTTTTATCCCTAGCCGCGCTATTTTGTCTCGCATTTTTTTCGCGTACGCACGGCTGCTCGAAGAATAAAACGTCGCTATATGATATATTAGTGCAGACCAAAAAAAAAGAGGAATATTTCAGGTGATGATGCTCTCGCTGTCTTCGCGGTGCGTTTTTTCGTTTCGTTCGCGCCTATACGGTTTTATAAGCGCGGAAATGCTTTTTTAGTGTATATACACCAGCTGCGCAACAAAAAAAAAAAACAGCCCAATGAATCGTAAAGGTATGCACGGGCGCGCGTAACGGCCCCCGCGCGCGCTGCGTAAAAGGGTATTTTGTTTTTTTTTATTGATACTAAATTAGTGCTATAGGAGTAAAAAGAGCCTAAAAACGAACGAAATTAAAAAAAGGAAAAAAAAAGAGCGAAAAAAGTATGGTGCATAGGTACAATTAAGTATTAATGGCATTTACGAACGCAGGTATACATATATATCGAGCTGATTTGAAAAATTGCATTATACCGTCGCGGTAAAATTTGTAACTTTTCCTCGCATATTAACCCTATTCGATTTTCCAAGTGCACGATATAAACGTATTACGACGAATGGGATGATTTAACGGGTCATCTTGGGCCCGCGGAACCAAAACAACAACAAAAAAAAGTACCGTAACGTACGAATGTAATGCGATTTTGGATACTCGCGCGTCAGTGTTCTAGTAACGCAATGTACGTAGCTATTGTTGAAGTATTAAAGGGTCAAGAGCTGAATTCCCCAGTTTCCCGAAAAAGGCACTTTTTCAAAAGCGACTAACTGCCACTCAATTAAATCGACGCATTCGAAAACGAATAATTTGGCGGAAAAAGAAGGAACGGAAAAAAAACCGGTCCTCCCCTTTTTAGGCAAAGATAATCGGGCTTGCGTTGCGCCCCCGAGCCCCGGCCGAAATTCACGCTTCGCGAGGCAAAATCGACGAGGCTTCTGGTCGTCAGTCAAGGAAAAGAGAGAGGAGAAACTGGAGAGCCAGAGAGTGAGAGAGAGAGAGAGCTGCAAAAAGAGGAGGAGAGAGGGAGAGAGAGAGAGTGCCGGAGCGAGCGAGATGCACAAATGCGGATCGCAGCAAGCCGGAAGTTAGCCTCGCAGTTATCAAAGCTGCAGTATAAAAGTTTACGAGTCACTCTCTCGCGCGCGGATGGCACTAGCAACGGCCACAGCAGCAGCAGCAGCAGCAGCAGCAGCAGCAGGACGACGACGCGGACGCGCGGGGTCGAATCTGGACTCTCGCACACAGATAAACGAGAAAAAGCCCATCGCTTGCATATATGCATGCATCTCTCTCTCGCTCTCTCTCTCTATCTCTCTCTGTACACACAGACGAAAGCGGATATGTGTGTGTGTGTGTGTGTGCATTGCACTGGTCGGGCAAGGGGTGAAACTGCCTGAGCGAGAAAGAGAAGACCGAGAGGCAGAGAGGAAAGAAAGGTGAGGGAGAGTGGGAGAGAGAGAGAGAGAGGAAGATAGACGCGGACGAGCTTTGATGTACGAGCTTGCACCGCGGATATAGAGAAAAGAGAGAGAGAGAGAGGAAGGGAGGGAGAAAGAGAAGGAGAAGGAAAAAGGACGGGAGATGCACGGACAAGAGAGGGACAGAGCGAGCAAGAGAGAGAGAGAGAGAGAGAGAGAGAGAGAGCGAGACAAAATTTTCGCCAGGCAAAGGGATAAAATACGATTTTATTTCCCGCTACTACTACTATACTACTGCCACGGGGCTCGTGGGGATTTGAGGGAGTTGGCAGTGGAACTGCCATCTCCACTGTCCGATCCTCGCTCCTCTGTGTGCGTATGTCCGTGTATGTCCGTGTATGTGTGTGTATGTGTGTGTGTATATTTGCTTGTACAGCAGCCCGACGTTCACCATTCTCTCTATATCTGTGTGGGCATATACATGTGTGCCTGTGCGTGTATGTGTGCGAGCGAGTGCAGCCTCGACGACGTAATGAATAAACTTGTCTTGCTATCCACGCTCGCGCTCGCGGGAGGGAGACAGCGAGAGGGAGAGGGAGGGAGAGAGAGAGATGGATAGACAGAGAGAAAAGCATAGCGGTAGAAATGAAAAAAAACGACGTCCAGTCGGAGAGTGCGGAAAAATATATTTAAAGCGCAGAAACGCGACGTTGCAGCCTCTCTCTCTCTCTCTCTCTATCTCTCTCTTTCCCTCTCTCTCCGCGTCGAGATATATATGGGGGATTCGGTTAGAATAAAAGAGGTATACGCACGGGATGGAAGAAAAAATAAAAAACGATGGAATTATATTGTTGAACAAAGGGCTCGTGCTCAGTGTAAGTGCGTCCAGCTCCTGTTGTCATGTGTAAATGTATAATTTCTTCTTTTGCCTTTTTTTCAGCAAACATTTTTAGCCCCGGCTATGTAGAAATTTTGTAATTGAGTTTCATTTCGTCAGGGACGTTTTATTAATACTTTTTGTGCCGAAGCCCACGGATAAAAGGAGCTTTCACCGTGGCTGAAGAAATAATTTAATAAACGATCGTCGTATATATATTAAAGAAGTTTAGCGCTGAATTAAATTAAAAAGTAATAATGCGCAATCGCGTCAACGAGTATATTTATTAGCGATTACAGTAAAATATTTAAGCAGGATATTTCAAATGATAATTTATGTTTCTTCAACGCCGCCAAGCAAAGGATATAACTCCATATTAATTGGAATCGAACGGTTTGAAAGCGGACTGCTCGAGTTAGCTACAGGATTGACTACAAAAAAAAATATTCTGCAATTTCCGCATAAGCAATTGAAGTAAGTTCGCGGCGATGCTCGCGCCACTTGTGCGGCAAACCGAGCACGAAAATCCAACGTAAGTATGCACATTTATCCGCCCTTGATTCAGCTACACGTAACAGGGCCGAGTGACCGCCAGTTCACGGCCCTTATCTCAATCAAACGTTCGTGAAATGCATAAGCATAAAGGCAAAAACAATTAAGTAAGCAAAACAGAAAAAGAGAGAGAGAGAGAGCGCGAGAGTGAGAGAAAGAGAGAGAGTGAGAGAGTGAGAGAGAGGTGAAAAAAGAAGGAGCAAACACAAAAAGAAGCTGGAGTGTCCTCTCGGACAATATGGAGAGGCCAGAGCTGAGAGATAGCCGTAGATAAGCAGAGAAAACGGAATTGGTCGCGCATGCGCCTTTTTCCGTCGCTCTCACCCCTTTTTCTCTCGCTCTCCCACTCTGTATTTTTTCAACTCCGTCCTCTCCTGCTGCTCCTCCCCGACGCGCATACACCATATACATGCAGCTCGCTCTCTTTTAGCCGTCCTCTTCCTTTATCTAATATACGCAAACGACGGTGAGATTTATCTACCGATGTACAGACGGGATCGAAAAAAAATGTGTGTATGTGTTTGCGCGCGCGCCTCCGCGCTTGTATGCGTGCATAGGAGGGTTGCTCGCGAGCGACGCGAGTTCGCCCGTCCACTCGCACAGACACAAACACTCGAGAGTGTACGAGTGCAGCTTCGCTGCACATGCATCTTTCTCTCTCTCTCTCTCTCTCTCTCTCTCTCTCTGGCTTATTCTGGCGCTCGCTCGCCGGGTACTTCCAAAAGTAGGGAGGAAAGCTGCGTGTCCAACGGTAGCGGGAGCCGCGCGAGGGAGTCCCGGCGAAACGCGAGGGAAAAACGCCGCGGAGCGGGAGCGAGAGCGAGACACAGAGATGCGGAATTGAAAAAGGGAGGGAGGTCTTCAATCCGTTCCTCTCGACTGCAGGGAAGGAGAGGCGAGAGGGAGAGAGAGAGAGAGAGAGAGAGGAGAGCGTGACGAACGTCCAAGCGAAGATAGGATAGAGCAGGAGGGAAAGAGAAGGAGGGAGAGAGAGAGAGAGAGCTGGAAAGTGCACTTGAAGTGGGGGTAGAAAACGATAGAGAGAGAGAGAGAGAGAGAAAGGGATGAAATTGGCCGTGCGTCGAACGAGGACGGCGCGGGATGCTGACCAAAAAAAGAGAAGGAAGAGAGCGAGAGAAAGAGAGAGAGAAGAGGGGGAACGGACGCTTCAATTCATTGATCGGCCGCGCGGTCCGAGCGGTGACGCGTAGGAAATGAAAAAAGGGCACACACCGGGTGTTGCTAAAAATCCTCTGAAACGAGCGGCGAGAATATACATATAGCATGCTATGGCCGGGGCAGGTAGATGGCAGCGAGCGAACGAGTGAGAGAGAGAGAAAGAGAGAGACCGGCTGCCGCCGCCGCTGCTGCTGCTGCTGCTGCTGCTGCGACCCTCAAAGAAGGACGACGACGCAAAATTTTGCAGAAAACGAGCATCGCCCCGGTTATATGGACTTGACTCTCTCTCTCTCTCTCTCTCTCCGTCCACTTTTGCCCCTTTATCGCGTCGTTCTAACCTCTCTCCATCTGTACGCTCTCTCTCTCTCTCTCTCTGCTCTGTGTAAGTGTATCGCGACACTGCGGCTCGCGCAAAAGCGAACGGTTTTTGAACTCTTGACTTGTGGAGCACGCGTCGTCGAACGTATATACAAAGCGCGTGAGTAAGAGAGAGAGAGCGGCCATTTTTGACCCTCCTTCGCTTTTACACGCGGCCAGATCGCTACACAACTGAATTTTTTCGCTTCTTTGACGCGTGTAAGGGAGAACGTTGATCTTTTTATTAGAGCCGAGTCTCCATGTCGATGAATTTGCACTCTCTCCGAGCTTCTTTGTTTTTCGTTTTCGTTCGCAATTTCCTGTCTCGCATTCCAGAGATTTTGTAGATTTTGTTCTTTTAAGCCATTTTTTTTTTTTTTTTGTTGAAACGGAGAACTGCATTTGATTGACTTTTAATTCTCAATTATTTATATTATAAGTTGCTTGATTCGAAAACCAAGCTTATATACACAATAAATATTTAACTATTTCACATAGTAGAACTATTACTTATGCATTCTTAGATAAATGTCTTTGTTTTCACTCAACGAAAGCAATCGATATATATATATGTAAACATCGAAAAAAAACTGGAAAGAGTCTTACACAATTGTTCCACTTCTTCCCCGCTATCCAAAATCTAAAGAAGGCTTCAACACTTGCTTCCTTAGACTTTTTAAAATAAAGAAAGAAACCTCGAACTAATCCATTTTTAAAGTGACCGATTTGCATTCATCGATATACGCTCGCATTCTTTCGCGCGTCTCCTCGTGAGAAAGCCCAAGAGCAGCGAAACCCACGAAGACAGAGTCCGCGCATCCCTTTCACTATTCGCCCGCAAGAAAACCCGAAAAACGTCTCAGACGTAGGACAACCCGTGGCGCGCCCGAACTATATAGCTCGCCGAAAAGAAGAAGAAGAAAAAAAAAGGAGTATAGAAGCGAGAGAAAGGAGAAGAAAGAAGAAATCCTGTTTTTCGCCAAATAAAAAGGAGAAATGCGAGAAGGCGAGGAGAGGCGCAGGTGATCGATCTCTCAGACGCGGCAAGATGCACAGCTGGGACCCGCAGGTCAGAAAAACTCTTTTGGAAAAAGGAGAGCGGCCGGGGACTGCGCAGAAAAGTCGCGAGTCCACATCCTTTCCTTTCTCTCCCGCACACACACACACACACACTCTCATCCTACGCATCTCCAATTTTCCGTTCCACTCGAGTTCTCGATCTTCCTCTGTCTGTCTCTCTCCTTGAATGCAGGAGCAGAGGCACGCGAACAAACTCGGACTCGGCGGGATGAATCGGAGCGAGTTTCGGAAGGGCTGCGCTCAGCCGATGTAAAGGACACATCTGTATTTTGGGAAAGAAACCCTTTGCATTTCCTGGAACGAATGCAGAAAGGGGTTATGTATACGTATACGGAGGCCGCAAGATGCAAAGTAGTCGTTTTTTTTCTCTTCTCTACCTCCAAAGCCTGTGTGTATATAGCCCCGGCTCGATGCCCCTCTTTCTAGCTCGCTCTCCTTTGTAATCACGTTGGCGGCGGCGGCGGCGGCATCGCGAGCTGCTGCTGCTGCTGCTGCTGCTGCTGGTGCCTCGAGTCCGTCTATAATGCGCTTTTGAATATGCATCTGTCCCTTAATGGCAAGAGGAATATCGCGAAGCCGAGCGGTGAGCGGCACGACATTGTCGCCGCGATCGAACGCCACCCGATGATGTTCTTCGGCACGGCTCTTCTTCTCTGCCTCTCTCTCTCTCTCTCTCTCTCTCTCTTTCTCTCTCAAAGAACCCTCGCATCAAAATCCTTTACGAGAGCGCGGAGGAGACGTTTTCTTTGTGCGCCGATCTCTGTATGCTGCAGCGCTCGTTTCTCTCTGTCTCTCTACTCTCTCGGTTCGCGGTGCACAGAGAAACATCGTGAAAAACGACCCTTCCTCGCGAGCGGATAATTGAGGCCGAGTCCCGCACCAAAGGGGGAATGCATAAGTATCGATCGGGATAAATATTCAAGGTTTCTTGTGTTGTTGCGCGCTTCTGTTGCTCCTACTACTGGCTTCCTGCTTTACGCTCCTTCTTCAAACTATTGTCCGAATCCTTTTCTCGCGAGTGATTTTATAACAGATGTCGTTATGTATAGTAAAAATAAGAGCTCGCGCTACATTATCTCCATAGGACAATGCGATAACAACGAAAACAGACGCGCTTCAAAATCAAATTATCGACGGGCGATTGATACGCATTACGCGTATAATGATGCGTGCAGGTGTTGGGAATTAATTCGATTGTCGAGGTGTTATATAGTTACACGGGGATACCGCACAGGTCAAGTTTTCAAAAAATAATTAAATTTTACACACATATATATATATAGGACCGCCCCGGTGTTTTGATTTATGATATTAAAGCGCAAAGCACGAGTTGGCAATGTATATACATTTGAATATATCAACTTGAATAATGCGATTATCGATTTATCGCGGCGAGACCTGCATGTAGTAATTGAGTAGGTCAGTAACCTTTTATATATATATGTATATGTATATAAATATATATATAATATATATTTGTATATATCATTAAAGTAGCGCTGAATTTTTGTTATAGCTGTTGACTGCATTTATCAGTGGGGTTCGCATTAACATTTTCGTTATAACAAGTGTTTATTAATTATAATATGAATAATCGGGGATACGCGCGCACGTATATATATGTATGGTGCGCGTGCGCGAATACAATTGTAATTAATCGTGTCATAAAACGCGCGCTCGCACCGATGCGAGGCTAGGCTATTATGCTAAAATCATTTTTAGTGGGGGGGCAACATTAAATGCGCGTCGTTTAATTCATTCACTTCTTAAATTATACGCTGAAGGTTAAACGTGATTTTCATTGTCAATGGTTATACGCGCGAAATTTCACGATATATATATATATATAAATATAAAAATGCGAATCGTCCGTTTTGCGGAGCACGCGTATCGGGAAACTTTATTAAAGCGAGATCAATACTTTGATATTCGAGCCTTTAAAAACCTTACAATTTATAATTATTAATTTATACATTTATATAATTTGAAACTTTCAGCTTTAATCTCGAGTGCTTTATCGGGTATAAAAATATTTGGTGCGAATTCACAGCTGGCAAATGAAAAGCAACCTCTCACCTTCACCCAAATGCGCGAGTCTACAATGATACTCCGATATATTCGTAAACAATAGAAAAATTGGAATATTTTTTTTTATCCCGAAAAAAAAGACTGAATGCATAGGCCACTCGATGGCAATTATTTCCTTGCCGATTGCATTATCGACAAATATATACTACGCTACACCAGAAGCCAAAGTAAACTGGGCGTGTAGAAACGACAGGGAAACGGTGGCTTCGAACAAATCCTGTCCGCTTTGACAGATCGCGGCTTAAAACCAGAGAGAGAGAGAGTGAGAGAGAGAAGGTCGATGCACAGCCGTGCTTATTTTCTTCGGGGTGTTATGCTTCAACAGGGTCTTGTCGCGTGCCTCGGCAGATGTGAGAGAGAAAGAGACTGAACGAGAGTAGAGGGGAGGTTGCAGCAGCAGCAGCAGCAGCAGCAGAGAATGAGAGCAAAATAGCGGGGTGCTGCAGCAGCGCGCCGTCAGAAATGAAGGGCCATCGGGTAATAATAAGGAGTCGTCGGGCTGTTCGCTCCGCAAAAAAAAAGCCAGCCTCTCTCTCTCTCTCTCGCTCTCTTGTTTTTTCATTCTTCTTCTATTCGCACACGAGCAGCTCGTGATTGTAACTTATTCAAATGCGTGCGGCAGAGCGCATTTGTATATATATATGCGTAACCAGTGTGTACCTTACGGATATATAGGCTTGTGTGTGTGCGCGCATATATGTATATAAGCGCGAGTGTCCCGGAATGTATATATGACTATGGGCACACGTGGATGGAGGACAAAAAAAAATTTCCGGACTTTTTGTTTTGTTTTCTCGTCCACTCGGGTTCGATTTACTTGACTACAGGCTTGATTTATTATCCGCGATTTATTGCGCTACGAGTGACGATATTTGGCGTTCGGGATTAAAACTGCCCTGTGTGTAGTTGTTCTGTGTCGCTTTTTTTTTTGACCGTGTTTTTTACTGAAATTTTTAGTTTAATAAGAAAAGACTGCGAGTGTTTGTCGAACACGATGCTGTAGGATTCAAGAATATTGTTTAGGGCCACGAAATATATTGGTTTTCAGAATATTACTTTTTATTTTTCCATTAGGTAATTTATTGAATAATAGTAACTTTGTAATTATATTATATGTTGGTTAGTTTCTATATTTTTTCATGTTAATGATACGATTGAATCGATTAATATTTTAATATCGTACACAGTCTTTTTCATGTTTATATCAAAATATTTTAATATTTATTTTATTGATTCGTACTAAAATTCATTGAAAATAGAATTTAATATATTCGTTTATTCGTGTTGTATTCAGCAACAAATATTAATACATTCTTTTAATACTGGCTATAGAAAAAGACAGACGCTGAGTAAATGTTTTAAAATCATTACCCACCAAGTATTAATTAAATCTCGTACACTGAAAATATCTAAAAACTTAACAAAATGTGAGTAAAAGTAAAAGAGAATGGCCAAATCACAAATTGGTCTTCTCGTTGCACTCAAGAAAAATGAAAGACCGGTTTAAGGCACTCGGTATACATGTACATCCACATAAAAAAGGGGTGAGATAAAGAGAGTAAACGCGCGCGCGCGGCACGAGTGAACGAAGAGGTATAAAAAAGAGAAGGAGTGAGAGAGAGAGGCAAAGACAAGAGAGACAGTCTGGGCAGGCACGCGCGCTTTCATTAGCAATACTCGGAAGATTAGCGTTCTGGTTCTTTCTCTCTCTCTCTTGAGCGCGCGCGTATACTACACATATACAGATATACACATTCGCAAAAAGAAAGTACGGACGTCGGCCTGGCCAGCTTTGAGGATATGGTCTCTCTCTCTCTCTTTTGCTCTCTGGGCTCTCGTATACATCTTTTAAGGCGAAATCAGCCGTGCCCGTGATTCGGCCAAATGCCCTATACCGGGGGGTAGAATCGACGCGAGAAGAAGCGAGAGAGAAAGGGAGGGAAACAAAAAAAGGAAGCAGCTCTCCGAGGTATTGCGATGCAGTTGGGGATTTCACTTGGATTTAGAGCGTTGTACGATCTCGCGGAGATGCTGCCCGTGTGGCCAATACGAAATTAATCTCTGTTCTTCATAAGGATTTACCTACGATTGTTGGCATGACTTTCGTTCAATCCTATACACTTTATAACAATTTAATGATGAAACATAAATTATGAACTTAATAGTCGTTATCTTTGTTTATTTATGACGAAAATAAAAACCAAATTTTTACACATAATTATGCTGATAAAGAAAAAGCTTTTCTGTTAATTGTCATTATAAAGTCTAATTATATTACCGAAGGATCAATTCAACCACTCGAGTAATCGAATAAAATTATACACCGATAAATGGAGAATGCGAAGAAATAAAACTGGCTAGCGCTAAAGGATAAGAGGAAAATAAGAAAAAGGCTGTTTAGGATCGGCGTCGCACGCTACGCGATGACCGTCGAATACAGTTTTCCGCGATCTAGAGAGAGAGAGAGAGAGAGCGCAAGTGAGGCCAATTTTCACGGCAACTCGTACCACTTGCCGAGGCTATTGTCAGCGATGATCAAAGGCATCGGCCTAAAAGCGTATGACGCGCGCCTGCATGCGATGTTTGTTTTTATGTTCCCGGCGCACGCGCTCCTTCTCTTTCTCTCTCTCTCTCTCTCTGCAGGGCTCAGTGATACGCGCGCACACACATACACACACAGCCACACACACGTAGATGCATTGCTCTGTTATGCCTGTGCATATATATGCATTATACGCAGTAAGCTCCGGCATGAATTGGTACGTCGCGGAGGAACGTTTGTGCGCGGCTGTCTGTGTGTACGTATACGCGGCTGCGGAGGCAATACCGAAATATTACTATTCCGCGTTTTCATGATTCTTTGTTACCGTATTGATGCTGGGACGCGTGACCTTTTTTTTTATAGAATTTTCCGCGGGTTCCGAGTTCCAAATCAAAATGATCACGTATATAATTTTGATGAGTACGTTTTGTAAAGTAGTTACAATAAGTATTATTATTATTCATGCGTGTAAATTAATTTTCATTTGCGCATAGTTGCATATGTAATAATATATGACTATAATATATGTACATATAGTTGAAAATAATTTAGGAAAAAAAACTGTACATACATAGAATTTATCTTTCCCGCCTATTAGAAATCCAGCAACGCAATGAATAGAAAAAAAAAACTTTGGCGGGAAAACATCTTCAACGCCTTCTCCGAGATTTATACGACCTCGTGCATGTACCAAGCTAATAAATTCCTGCCCCAAATTTAAAAGAGAATTTAAAATAATTATGCATCGTACATATATGATGCGACAATAAATATTGCGGAGCGCAAGGGCGGTAAACACATCGCTATAGTGCATATAAGATCGCATTGAATAAAAATCCCAGAAGCCCATAAGTTCCGGGCCGCTTTTCCGCGCTCCCCTTTTTCCACGCCGGAAAGACGCTCGCGACCTTGTCTACACACACACACACACAGAGAAAGAGAGTGAGAGAGATACGTTAGGGGCGCAAAAGTGGCGGGCAAATCTCTTAGCCGATGATGCGCAGACACGCATGCGCGATCACGGGCGATAAATCTGCGATTTTCAATGTCGCGCCTATATATATATATATATATATATATATAT
>UELU01108850.1:5591-22796 GCA_900490025.1 Megastigmus dorsalis
CGTCGGATATGATCTTTTTCAAATTTTTTCAAACTTTTTCTTTAGTTGAAAAAAAGCCTTGAAAAAGATGTTGAAAATTCGGGGTCTTGGTCGTTCATGAGTTAATTTAAATAATTAAAATGTTTTTAATTTAAAAAGAATATGTTTATTTTATCTCGATGGTAAGGAGACGAGGAAGCTCTCAGGTAGCCCTAGAAAGAGCTTCAAGTTCAAGAAAGCGAGTGTCTCGAGTGTGGAGGTTCAGCCCCTTTTATACTGAAACCATGGCAGGAAAGGGTTATCCCCTCCGCGACGAGCTTCCCACCTCCATGTCTTTACAATACGGTGGGGCGCGCTCGCCAAAGCTTGGGCGGTCTCGCTCCGATATACAAATATATACGTCTTTGACTTGCACACTCCTTGCGCTCGCGATTGCGGCGCTTTTTACAAATTAAACAATATACTTACAAAATAATAATTAATACTTAAGGGCTGGGCGTCACACATTACACTTATGTTTTTTTGATGACTGTTTGACGATCCATGCATCGAATCGCTTATAATTATTAATTTTTTTCAACTCCGGATCGTTTGACAAATCCTCCGGTTTCGGTAGTCCCTCTCGAAACTCAATTGCTTTTCCGTCGTCTAAATATCTATCACTCTTGTACCCATTTTGCCACTCGGCATAGTAAAACAAGATTCTGTCAAGATTAAAATCAGACATGTGATGACGATGTTTTTAAAATCTGTATACGAATACCGTTTTTCCACACCTGATAGGCCTACACATAATACTCGTATACAGATGCTTCCACGACATGGCCATGATTTAGCGATAATTGATTACTGATTACTTTAGGGAAAACAGTATATAAAATAAAGAGGGAATGAGCGGAGAATAGCCATACTAGCGATGGTAGAGGGACAACGGCGGTGCGGTGCCCATGCTACTGAACCCAGACGCTGCGGGGAGCTTATATTCCACCCCGCGTGTACTAGCCTAGAAGTGATAAAGACCACTCGCTCCACAAGGGCCTGACTAGGAAGAGCCGCAGCTGCACTTGTGGCGCTCACAGTGCAGCTAGTCGCGTGTCAACCTCTGGCTACTGATTCTCGTGTACGCGCGCGCACCAAACAGATCGTAAATCTAGCCTGTCCCCTAATGTTACGTGCGTAACCGTCAAAACATCGTCTCAAATTTTTAAAACATGTGGCTCGAGTGCCGAAACGATAAATATCCGTTTAAAATGACTGCCGGTTCTCTATTAAATATAAAAACCGTCTGCCAGAAAAACTAATTAATTCTGTGTGAAGATGATGATAATGAATATAAAACACTTGAATCGGACATTTTAATGTATAATTGTACTGCAACTTTATATTTTAAATGTCAAAAATGAACAACTTTGGAAAAAGGAGGAGACTTTGAAAATTTTTTGAGAAGACTAAGAATTTATCATTTGAAGGTAAGTGGGCTTAAATATTTTTTAAATAAATTTTCGGTGTAATTTTTAAAATAATTTTTCTACAGTCGAAAAGGAATGTAGCAGTCAATATTGTAAACGAGTGGATGAGGTGTATAGTTCAAGAGTCACAGCGATATACAATGCTAGATACTGGAATAACTTTCGATTTGTTACATGCACATCAATTCGATGGAATCTATGAATTGGAATACCGTTTTCTAACGATACCTACAAGAGCGATCTTATGTGGATTGGGACAGATTATACCAATTTTAAGAAAAGGTCATCGACGGACTGTGCGGGCATGTGAAATACTTGAACAGTTAACAAAAAATCAGTATTTAAAGGGGTATTTTGTACGTCAGGGCCTTCTGTACAATATTTACTATATTTTTTTGTTAAGAGTTGGACAAGATGGTTTAAATATTCATATAAATACTATGCTGTGCGCCTTTGATACTGCGATAGCTGATATAACTGGTCTGCATCATACAATTTGGCGGTCCGATACTCCTTGCTGAGGAAAATTGCCTAGATGAGGAAAATTATGTAAATAAGTTTAAAAAGAAAATATGTTTTCAAACAATTTTGTTTTATACAAGGAAAATTTATAAAATATAAATATATGGTTCACAAATAAATAAATAACAATATAATTTAGTTATTTGTTTATTTATTTTATAAACATATAAAGTACAAAAAAAGTAATACAATCTTTTTTTTTATACAAGTTTTGGTAATGTATCCTCAACAACAAAAACGGTGCCATCATCATTGAGTTGAAAAGTTGGTATAACATGAGTAAAACAACACATTGTATTATATTTTCGCTTCGCATTTGTCTACGTAGTAAATTCCAAATTCCAAATTCGATACTCTCTATACGATTAATTTCGATATTGTACAAAACTCTAGGTAAAGATCTGCCATTACATAATTTCGCATCTTCTCGCCATGCAATAATCGTATCTCGAGGACACTTTTGACTCTTACAAGTAACGCTGTTATAATACTTACAAATACGCAATCGAAACTCGCCGTATAATGTAGCAGACTCACAAATACTATTATTACATTTTACCATATCAGCTATTTTATACATTTCCTTATATTGGTGTATTTTACCACCCTTTTTTAACAAAATTAAGGAGTGGATAAGCTTATGCCACGCTAAACCTTCGAGCGAAGTTTTGTATTCTGGATAGTACTCGTATAACGGCACAGTGTCGTTCAGTCAATCGCAGCAATCATTTTCGCCGTTTAATCGGAGGAATTCTCAAATACCTATGCAACAAATAAAAAAAGAGTTTAAATTATTTTGTAACCATATAGGTTCGATATGCTATCATTTACAAAACGTCTTTTCCTTAAAACCACGGAATACCTTTTCGTTTCCTCTCGCGTAATTGTTTCGTGAATATCTGTTCTTCTTATCATTGTATTATTTATGATAATAATATTTCCGCCGTCAACATCTCTATTTTTCACTAACATTACAACCGAATTAAAATTTATACCGAATTACCTACATGCAGAACATTTTGATGCACACTCATGCTTCAACTGCTGTCTGTAAGTTAGATTACATGGTTGACAATAGTGTAAACGTGTTTTTACCGTTAAGATATTTAAAATTAAATTATAATGCCATTGCTTCGAAATAAAACATAATATTCATATAAAAACTGTATTCCGCAAGTAAATCTTGTTCACCGTCATACATCGGCGTAACCCATTTACCGAAATTTTCATATTCGTATACCCTAATACAGATACCTTTCAAAGTATAATACCTTTGAAAGAGTATAAGTTCTCGGATACCGAAGCCTTAATTTAAGTGCATTTAATTTAACATTACAAAGGTTTAATAATTTTAACGCTTTTGTTTTTTGTTCAGAATTACATCTGATTTGATTCCAAGACTTTTCCCATTCGCTACTACTATCTTTTTGAATAAAAACTTCGCCACCCACTAGGCCGCGAGGTAAACAAAGGTTATCCTTATTTCTAATCGTAAAAACCCCGTTTTTATCTAACTTTTTCAAAATATTTAAATCGTTACCTTTACCGGCAGGTGTTTTTACGTAAGTAGCCAATATTTACAAGCTATCATATATTTTAAAATTGTTTTGACTGTGATTTACGCTTGAGAATAAATCCCAGAGATCTACACGATTTAACTGTGAACTAGGTCTATATATAATAAAGCCAAGCTGCGTTTTGTACAAAATCGTCCACGATTATGGTTACCCCAATCACGTGATCGTCAGTATATCCGCGCTTTAAATGATCTACAATTTCACTTATTGCACTTTCCAACCACACGATTGGATTCATATTACTAGGCGGGTAATTTATTTTGATGTGTATCGCACGCAAGGTACATTTAAATTTTTTATTATATCCTTCGCTTTTATTAATAATTTTAATTTTGTTACCGTTTTCGGTGTTGGCTCTGGTAACTGTGTCAATGTTGATGCTGTTGTCGATACCATCTCTGCCGATTTACGAAGCGTGTGTTAAATCTCTCTGTACCCTTTTCTGAACACTAATCTCACACGTACACACACTGTTTATTGCTCCAGACGATGATGATGGTTGCTATTGCTGTTGTTGCTGCTGTTGCTGCTGTTATTCTTTTGCATGGTGACCCTCCTCCTCCTCTTAGGTTCTTCCGTACAGACAATTTCCTATAAATATAATAATAATTATAATTATACGATTCAAATACAATTGAAATTAATCTTTCTTTTTGAATTTAAGAAAACTAACTTTATTCTTCAAAACCTCCGCGAAGAACATCAAATGCAGCTCTTATTTTATCATAACTCGGGAGATAAATGTGAGGTATTCTATGAATCTGTGTCGATATCCAACCCGACACCTTGCTATCAGTATTTATTAACCCGTTCACTCCTCTTGTGATAACATTCTCACGAAATACTAAATAATAATAATTAAACTAATTTAAACATTCAAAAAATGATGTAAAATATTTTTAATTAAAGATTCATTTACTTACCATCATTGACAGCTCTCCGAATGTTCGAGTCATTTTTCAATCGCTTCTGTACACCTGACGGTCCTGCTTCACCATTATTCCACGGTCTTTTATCCCCTTCCTCCAAAATAACTTGTTTACACAGTTGTTAAATTTCTTTCTCAGCCTCCGAATCCGTGGCCTCTGGAGACGTACGACCTCCGACATCGTCTTCAGCTATCTGTGCGCATATAAAGCGTGACACTTCCTGCATATCAGCCGCAGATGTAGCCTCGACAGTTGAGGTGTCGACTTCCTCGCTCGCATTGAAAATCCTATCAACTAAAATAAATTTCATTATTAATAAAAAAGGATTTTTCTAAGAATTGAATATAAAAATTTAATAACTAAATACTTACGAATTTTAAAATAATGATCATGAAAGAGATTTAAATACTCTATATTTTCTTGATCGGTATAATGTAGCACTACGTCGCTTGTTACAAGTACAGCTACATCACTTTTCCTTAATCACAATGGATACATCAAGTTTACTTCTAAAGAATTAGTTTGGCGAAACATTCGCGTTAATTCTCTAAGTAATTCCATTTCACTCATTTTACTAACACTCGATACCCATTCATCGTTATACCGAATCCGCGTAATTTCCTGCTCGATATACAGAAAGCTACTACAACGCTGCACGATTTCGCGGAATTTGACGAGTTTTTCTTGTGCGGACTGCATTTTTAACACGGGAAATCGACTTGACGGCAACGTTAAGGTCGGAGTTTCAAGAGTAGACTGTTTTCCCTCTTAGACTGACCTTTTCTCTTTTAATCTTTGCCCCGCTTTCCCTGCTGCATATTCTTTTACTTGAAAATGTAAGGCACTAATGTTTTAAAAGTTATTGGTGATTAATATTCCGGGTCTGAAAATCCTCTTTTTTGGCTATGTCCGAAATTTCTCGAAGCAATATCGTATTTTAGGCTAGTACTAGTCGATAATCGAAAAATCAACTGATGGCCCTGGCCTCTTGAAAATCTTTGAAATCCTTACCGCTGTGATGGCCGTCGCAGTCTAGCCTTGCAGCGCTGAATTGCATCCATACCGTTCCCCTCCAGTGTAATATATATTTACTGCTTATATTTGGAATTCTACTCTACCATCAGTACCCTAGCTTGAGTCGGATAGAAAACAGTTCTGTCACACCCAGACGTGTCAAGTGTCCTTACGGTATTAGATTAGTTAAATACAGTGATATTCAAGATATGATAGATCGGCCCGCTACATACTATTTTTTAGTGAGTGTGTTCAATACTTTGGCTCATGCTGTATTCAAACGTCACAACGATCAAGAATTTCGGGGAAATTGGATCAAGAGGAAGAGCGGAACAAAATTAGCATTGGGATGGTAGAATCCACAGATAAATTAAAATATTAAAATTTTAGTGTTGCTACCAAGATGTATAACCTTAATTTTTCGGGAACTAAAAAAGCCATTGCCGGTTTAGACTGCAACAAGAATTCCAAGAAATTCGAGTCTACAATATAACTTTCGAACGCGCATTATATACATAGTTTGTTTGTAAACGCATCTACATGAACCGAAATTCAAAATCAGTTTGAAGGAATCAGCAAGTATTTTAACTCAAACGATTATAAACTCGACCAACCACCGTACAAAATTCGAGTAAATGAAATAGTGTTACTCTTAACAACCTCTTACGGTCTATTACTTTCGACAAACACAGAGACGAGGAGGAGTGTAAAAATATAAATAAAAGAAGCAGAAATTACTGTCCAGCGATCGTCATGCATGAACGTACATTCCAGGAATTAATAAATGCCGCCGGCTTTATCAACGAAGTATTTCATCGCATCAGACGTATTGCATCCCAAGTGAATAAGTGCAAAGAATATATTTTTGAAGAATTAACCGCAATTATAGACAATTCAAGAATTGGTAAACTTGATTATCTTAACCCATTAACGCCCAAACGGCCCAAGTTTCGAGTAAGTTTACAACGTGATTATTTCTTATGTTATCGCCTTGAAAGAATTCTGCTTCATATATTCTGACGTAAAATTTCACGCTCTTAGAGTCCGTAGTCGGAATTACAATTTAACCTCAAGAAAAAAAAATATTAAAATTTTTTCTGGATTTTTTTTCGCAATGATACCGCAAAGATATCCTCTTATAATTATGATCAGAGGTGATCATGGTAGTTGAAGTTTAACAGAAAATTTTTATATTAAAGTTAAAGAACCCCATTTTTACAAAATGGCGGCTGAAACAAATTTGTGCACATAAATATTACGCTCTTTTTTGCCAAAATAAAGGATAAAATTATTTTTTCTCGACAACTATAGATCTTCGCACAAAGTTTTTAAGAACGAAAATGTCTTAGTAATAGTCAAGGAATATTCTCAAATTTTTCAGAATTTTTTTAGACATTTGTGAAAAATTGGATTTCCCGAATTTTTTAGAAAATAAAAAATTGTCTCCGAAAATTCATAAAAAATTTGAGTGTTCCTTAACTAATTCTAAGACATTTGTGTTCTTGTGAACTTTTTGCTAAAGTCCATAGTTTTCGAGAGAAAAATTAATGAAGTTTAAACGAAAAAAATTTTGTTTCAGCCGCCATATTGTAAAAATGGGCTGGTTTAACATAAAATTTCCTGTCAAACTTCAACTGCCATAATCACCTCTGATCATAATTATAAGGGGATACCTTTGCGGTATCATTGTGAAAAAAAAATCCTGAAAATGTTTTTCGAAAATTTTCACGTTTTATATGTTTAAATCGGCCATTTTCTTGAAGTTAAATCGTAATTTTGAGTACGGATTCTGAAAGAGGGTGAAATTCACGTCGGAATATATGAAAACAGAATTTTTTCAAAGCAGATAACGTAACAAATAATCATGTTGAAAACTTACTCGAAATTTGGGTCGTTTGGGAGTTAAGGGGGTGTCAAAGTCCTACAGTTACCACTCAAACTGTTTTACCGATCGGATATGAATAATTAGTAATAACTAAATAAATAGGTAAAATTATGCAAATCCTAAATACAGGTGCACTACCTCTGTGAATTATCTAGCACTTGGCAAAGTTACAAGTAAATATTTCAAGTACACCCTTAAAAATTTCTGCACCGAAAAAACGCACTCATTTCGATGCAAATACTTATTTTGTCGGTGCAGAAATTTTTGAAGGTGTCGTTGAAATATTCATTTGAAATTTTGCTGGAAGATAGATAATTAATAGACGAAGTGCACCTGTATTTGGGATTTGCATAATTTTACCTATTTATTTAGTTATTACTAATTATTCATATCCGATCGGTAAAACAGTTTGAGTGGTAACTGTAGGACTTTGACACCCCCTTAATGGGTTAAGATGATGCAGGAAAGTTGACATCAAATAAAAGATAATGTAAAAAGTAAATTTAACAACACATCTGATACTGTCTTCTTTGTTCATTATTTGGATATAGTATACCTCGAATTAACAACATTCTGTACGGAAGTATTTTTTTCAGATGTAATCGACAATTATTGTTTCGATAATAATAAAGAAAATGTAAATAATGAAAATGTCGGAAATTCACAATCTATGTGTATTTATTTTGATTTGCTTTTAAATAAACAACGATGTACAAATACTAAGCCTTTATTTATTTTTCAACCACTAATTAAAATGTCTCATCCTAACATGAAGAAATTAATTTTCCCATGCTCAATCCCTACTCGTTAAAAAAGAAACACTGTACAAAGCGTTTATCTCAAGTACTCACATTTTTACCGAAATTTTATTTTCTTATTTTCTTAGCTAACTTTAAGAGGAAGCCGTACTAAGAAATGCAATCTACCTACCGGTATTACTAAAGAGAATATTCTGAAACATTAAAAAGTACGATTGATCCCACAACAACATTTTTATTAGAGAAATAGGAACCGCAATTGGATTCTGCAAAGGAGATAGTAGGGCATGGTGCGAATGCGCAGAAAGCTACGAGAAGAGCTACAGAAGCTAGGAGGAGGGCTCAACCGAACGCCTCATGCGCGTTAGCCCTCCTCCTAGCCTCTGTAGCTCTTCTCTATTTATTTTCATTCCTAAAAAGCTATCCGGTTCTCTCAAGTCCTTCATATTAAAGGCAAGACTTAATTTTCTCTTAATCTCTTCCAGCTTAAACTTGTCGTTGACTGCTAATATTATAACATCTACATATAATAAGCTGCATAATCATCACGGATTATTAGATTATTTTTTAATGATTTATTATTTCAACGCTAGGAAGACCATAAAGTCACGTAGTGGGCTGCACAGTCACCGGGCAAGGAAAAAGATATATTTTACTTTTATTTGACTCGCAACGGACGACTACACAGCCACGTAGTGGACTGCACAATCTCCAAGAGTCGTATTAATTTCTATTTATAATCTTAATCACAATGGAAGACTATACAGCCACGTAGTGGACTGCACAATCGCCAGACAAGGAAAGGAGATATATATTTGACTGTGCAATCTCCAAGAGTCGTATTTATCTTTAACTATAATCTTAATAACTAGGAAGACTACACAGTCAATTAATGGACTGCTTAATCATCATGGATTATTAGATTATTATTTTTAATGATTTTAATTATTTTAGCGCGATGGAAGACTATACAGCCACTTAATTGACTGCACAATCACCGCCCGCTACAAGTATAGGAGATATTAAACAGGCAACCCGAGAGAGTTCTAGCTCAGGAGCTAGCGAGCGAGTGTAAAATCTGTGGCGGCGCAGCGCCTTTAATACTCGTAATGAGCGTGGAAAAGGGTTATCCCCTCCGTGAGGAGCTTTTCCCTCCTCCACGCCGTTACAGTTTCGGTTGGGCGCGCTCGCTCAAGCTCGGGCTTTCTCGCGCCTTGCGCTCGTCACAAAAATCAGAGCGTGGGCTGGGCGTTACAAGATACATACTTCACAATCCAGTATTGATTTTTCAAATTTTATATTTTTTAATCTTTCGTCTAGTTTTTGCATTCTATTAAGATAACCTAGGGATACGTGGCCTAGTTTTATGTGTCATAACATTCCCTCATCTATTTTGTTTTCACCTTTGTTTTTGGTTATTTCATCATGATTTGTAAATTCTAAGAATTCACTTGGTTCCATTTCTTCTAGATTATGTATTTTACTGTTTAATGTACTTTCATCTAAGTCAAAATCGCTTATTTGAGAGTTTCTATTAATTTAGTTTTCTTGAGTGAGTTCTTTCACTTTCTCCCTCCTAATCTCAGACGGCATTTTATTCTGTTTATCTATGTTTTCTTCTATGTTCTTGTTTTCCTCTAGGTCTAGAAAGTCCATTTGAGATTGATTTAGAAACTGATCTATAGAAACCAATCTAGCTATGCCTGAGTATTTTTCAAACTCTTTATTCTTGTCAATCTTATCTATGTTACATTTTTCCACGTCTAAAGATATTAACCAATTGGGTTTTTCATATTTCCCGGTTATTTATTCTATACCTGTGTTTTTATCAAATATTTTTAATATTTCATCATCTAAGTATATTCCTAATCCTACCTCTGCGAATCTTCTAAGGAATATTAAATTATCTGCTATATCTTCTGCTGATATAACATTTGTTAGTTTAATTATTTTATTATTTTTGGTCTTTGATTTTAAAAACAAATTCGCTTTGCCATCTATCTTTATATTTGCTGACTCATTCTTATTTGTGCTTCTAATTACTTCATCTGTACATATTTCAAGTTACTTAATATTATGCCTTTATTGATTATATGGTCAGTGGCGCCTGACTCAGCAATGAAAGTAATTTGATTTGGAGATTTTAATTGACTTGATTTCATACCTGCCAAGTGTGCCTTTGCTCCTTGTTTGAATGTTTTTTGATGCTTTTCTTGGATGTTTGTTCTAGTTCTTTTAAATACTCTTCCTTTGAAGTTGCCCCTAATTCCACCTCTTGTGTTATTAGTTCTATTCCTATCGTGTTCGCTACTCTTATTTCCATTATTCTTATCTCTATCCTCTTTACTTCTAGTCTTAAAGTTATTAGCTCTATAATCTTTGTTTACTAACTTTCTATTTGTTTGATTGCCATTTTTATTGGGGCATTCATTGCCCTTATGGCCCTTTATTGCTTGGCAATAATAGCAGAACCACATGCCGTGGGCTGCAAAGTGGCAGTCAGTAGCCACGTGACCTACCCCGTTACACCTGAAGCATCGTGAGTGTATTGTCGTTTCTCTTTGCGCCAGACTCGCTTTTGTTCCTCTATCATCGTTCTTTTTTTCTGCTTGTAACTGTAAAAGAAATGATTTTATTTCTTCTAACGTCATTTCTCTGTTGTCCGTCTGTCTTCTAATTATATTCGATGATCTAAGGTCTGCATTTACTCCTGACACTGCTTGATAGAAAGCTGACCTCGTTTCCTCATCTGTCAGAGGTACAATTTTTTCGCAATTTTCATATTCTCTTATAATATTATCAAATGTTTCACAAAATTCGCTTACTTTTTCTTTACTATTCATCTTTATTCTATACAGTTGTGTTCTGACAGATGAGGCAGTTACATTAGACTCTATTCTTCTTAATTCTTTAATCTTTAATAATATTTCTTTTGGATCTTTAATATTTAAAATTTTCTTGTGATAATATTCATCAAGATGGTTGATAATTATATCTCTAACAATTGAATTTTTCTTGTCTAAATCTTTCTTAGTCATATTTTCGTTTATATGTATATTATCGTCTACTATATCTGCTAAATCATTGGCTGTAAGTTCTGAGTTTAAGTAATCTAACCAAACGTTTAACGTCATTTTTTGTGTCAATTTATAGTCTCTTTTTACGTTGATTTTGGTTTTCGTATTGTTTGCTTCTACAGTCTGTCTAAAATTTTTGAATGTTTCATTTAACTCTCCTATAATTCCTAATTGTATGTTCGTATCATTGTTCTCTATTTCGTCTACCGTATCGTCCATGTCATTTATAGTTTCTTCTATAATTCTAGAAGTGGAATTGGCGTTTGGTGTACTTACTTCTAGTCTTCTAATTTGTACTCTCTTTTTCAATTAATTTATTAGTTAATTCCGTCTGCATCCTCAATGTCTTCTGCATGCCGGCCAACATTTCCATTTGGGTTTTCAGTGTCTCCTGCATTGCCTCCATGGCTGACACAATGGACATTTTCGCCCTCAATGTCGGAGGTAATGAGGGAAGCGTATAGGATTTATACTCCTCTTCTTGGAGTTGCTGTAGTGTGGGACTCTGATTGTCTTCTAAATTAATTTGTAAACAATATTCTTTTAATATTTTTATTCAAATGTTTGGATTTTATATATAAAAATACATCTTATTTTTAATTTAATCTAACAGATCTGTATCCTAACATCTTTACTTAATCGTTTACAATTCTAAAAAAATTTCTCTTTAATTTTGTATATTTATATAAATATACACATATATGTATGAAACTATGTGACTTTAGTGTTAATGGGTTCTTGATTACCTTCAAAATTATTCTCCATTGGCTCTTCTTCTCCTCTCTATACTACAGTCTTCTCGTTTTCTCTTTCCATTTTTTTTTCTTTTCTACTAACTGATCTATAAATAGATACCAAACATTTATTCTACTTCTATATTTATATATTTTATAAAGAAAATTGTAATCAAGTTTTCTCTTTTTCCCATCTAAATGCACTGCAAGTTAGATCTGTTCAAAAGCTTAGCTGCCCTTCCCACGTGCACCAAAACCACGCTTGTACAAAAATGATACCTGCCAAAGTAAACGTTTACAATGCGACTACAGCTCGGGAAAATTTGAGAAAGCGGTCTCCGAATCAGCGTAGACGAAGCCGAACTCATATATACGAGCTTGGTTCTTATGTACGCATCAGTCGTATGAAAGGCACCTTTGCTAAAGGTTATGACAAGAACTATAGTGAGGAGATATTCAAAGTTTCTCGGGTTTCAAAACGACAAAATTTTTACACATACGAATTAACCGATTTAGAAGGCGAGACAATAAATGGATTTTTTATCCTGAAGAATTAGTGCAAATAGCCCTTAAACGTGTAACAGAGAATTCTGAATTTAAAAGGGGCGTGGAAATAAGAAAGAGGTCTTAGTAAAGTGCTACGGCAATCCTAAAAAGTTTAATTCTTGGATTAAGGCAGACAAGATTACATCGATCTGTGCGTCAATATGAATGATGATGATTTTTATCTGGTGTTACCGAGTAACAGTAGTATGTTATACTAGCTATCAAAATAATACAACAAGTTGTTTTACCACGCATTTATCTCACGAAATCAGATTATAGGGAAGCTGGAGGGTTGGATTAACAGAAATTCAAATTCCATGCACAATACTACAGATTCATGAATAAGAGAGTAATTTTTTATATTCAACGGATAGTGAAGAGGAAAGACCAACGCCACAGGATCCAATAGATCTTAACGACGCCACGTATTGTGACTGTTCTTTCCCCTCGGGAGTGTATGAGAATATTACAGATTTGAGAATAAGCATTTACAACTTGGTCCGTCAAAGAAGAGAAAAGGTTTTTACACCATCCGTAGAGTGTACGAGTGCATGAATTCTCATTACGTACATTTAAATGAGAAAATCACACGAATACAAGGTTTCGAGAAAGACTCTTACAGACTCACAAATACTATCTCGTTAAACCTGCCACGCGGTAATGAGACCAAAGGTTTTACGGTCACTGGGGACAGACCTGCCTCTCTGGCACAAGCTTTAACCGATCAACTCTACATGTATACAAATATATGTCTAGCCTATACAGTGGGTGATACCCAAGCAGAACTTCCTCTTACAGTCTGCTTCGACAGTACAAAGTACAGATTAGGGCCCACTATGGTAAAACAGTTCTCACCAATCAATTACATCTCTCAATTATACCTCTATTAAATAATACTCTGCAGAATTTTTTTATAGATATAAGAGATCAGCATGGAGAATATATACCATTCGAGTATGGATCGTTGACTGTTATACTTCACTCTAAACGTATTCATTAGAAAAATTTACCAAAGAATGGTTCATTACACAGCTTATTACAGGGATCATATCGGCGGTGGTGGAGTGAAACGAGTGTTTTCCGGATCGGCTTATCAGCGTGGACATGGTATAGACAGTTTTCTCAGTGGTCTTTTTCGTAAAGTACTACTTTATGTTACCAGTGGGGTAAAAGCAGTTGGAAAAGAGGCTATTAGAACGGGTGTATATGAGCTGGATGACATTGGCATCAGTAGCACTACTTTTAAGACGAGCGCGAGAGTCGGAAGAAAATCTGAAAAGGAAAGCAGTGAAGAAAGTTTCAGAAATAATGAAAGGATCGGGATATAAAGGAGGCGGTAAAAAACTCAAGAGTCAGTCCGTCAAGAACAACTCAGCAGTGTACAGTCAAAAACAGCATAAGAAGAGGCGTATAAACGTCGTAAGTAAGCGAGGGCGTAAAAGGAAGAACCGCAAGAAAAAACAATCTCTACGTAGTCTAACTGATATTTTTGGACTTAAATAATAATGGCTTTTCGACCCTCAAATTCGTGTGAATGCATGAAATCTGAATTAGGTCTATTCGCATTACCACCAACGCAGACATCTTTAGAGAGCTCTCAATTCATTCATTGTAAACCTGTATCTTCTCTAAGTGATGATGGTCTGTTAGAATTCGTAGTACCCGGGGGCGACGAGTAAGTAGATCTTGCGCATACTATGCTCAGTCTAAAAGTACAAATTTACCCAATGTTGAGATCGACGATGTGGAAAAGCGTAAAGTGGCACACGTCAAACAACTTTTTACACTCACTATTTAATCAGATCGATGTGTTTTTCAATCAGAAAATTGTTTCTCCACCTAATAACGCCTATCCGTATAGAGCGTATATCGTGACTTTACTCAATTACTCGGCCGATACTATGGCTCCCCACTTGACAAGTTCGCTCTGGTACCTGGATACCGCGAGCAGCATGAAATTTCTTCTTGACCCCGCACTGATACTAATGCCAATATAAGCATCGCTAATTATTCGCCGTGTGCGGGTGAGCACCAGTATCATTTTAGTACATGCCAATGCTATGACAAAAGCTGCAGCTAAATATCCAATCAGACGCGTGGAAGTCAAATCATTTACTATGCATAGCGGTATTCATGGTGATACTCTGGATAATGTTATACTTGGGCAATTACCTAAAAGAATCATAATTGGGTTTGTCAATAATAAAACGTTTAATGGCAATCGCAAATATAATCTATTCAATTTGACGCACTACCACATAAATCACCTCTCGCTTTACGTGGACAGTGTGCAGGTACCTCGTAAACCAATTCAGTCTAAATTTGACGGTCGAGACCCATCGTTCATCGAGACTTACCACACTATATTTTCAGGCTTTGGTATAAATTTTCTGAATGAGTCTTTTAACATCACACGTTCAGACTATAACCGAGGATATTATCTTTTTGCATTCGATCTGACGTTTGATCTAGTTGCTAATTCGGCTATGCATTGGAATCTCGCAAAACATGGTAGTGTACGTATAGAAGTGAAATTTGATCAGGCTCTCACTTTAACTATAAATTGTATACTTTACGCTGAGTACGATAACAAAAGTAATCTCTATTTTACAATCATGGATTACGTAATAGATTTTCACGACTTAAGAGACTGGAATAACCATTTTTTCCAAAAATAAATTGCAGTTTAAATCAGGCATACTTATTACGCTGGTGATTAAACAGATCTCACGCAGCGCGAGTATTGAATGAGAAGAATTAACAGAAAACGACAGTAATAGACTTATAAAGAGCTGGAGAAACAAAAACATACAAGTAAGCAAATCTCTTGGGAAGAGTTGATTAGAAGAAGAATCACAAGCTGTAAATACGTTTTTGGCGACGACGAGGATGACCACGACGACGACGAGAGTGACGACAAATATGTGCTAGAAATAGAGAAAAATGAACAATCGTCAAATCATGAGGTCCCTCACAAGTATAAAAGCTAAAACTGTCGGTGTTTATGCAGCAGATCGAATCCCTAACTTACTATCGCGACCAGCTGGCATAACCGCCAATATCGATGATTACACAAAAAGAGGTTCACATTGGATTGCTAAATATATTGATAAAAAACATATTTCGATAGCTATGGACTCCCCCCAGCATGACTACATCATCTCGATCGCCTCAAAAGAAACTGCGTCCGCTACGACTGGGACCGAAAGACAATGCAGAACGTGTATTCACAAGTTTGCGGCCAATATTGTATTATGTTTCTTCATCATATGTACAGCAATCCTAATTTACGCACGTTTTGCAGCAAATTTTCTGGAGATTCAAGAAAAAATGATAATCTGGTGGAAAAGTTTTATTCAAAGATTGTAAAAAATAAGAGTAATCGCGTAAATACATTTGCTAGGGATCGATCACTGGGTTTATGTAATCAATCATTTGTGTCAAAAATATTTTATACTTATTAAATTTATATCCTATGCTTTATTTTAAATTTATGTAACAAAGAATGAATAAATAAATCTCAGTTACAATGTGAATTTTGTTTTAAACTTACCTCCCCTCCATTGAATATACATACACAGGAATGCTCAAAAGTAATTTATCAAAAAGATATTTTCCGGAATATTTCCTACTAACGATATATAATAGCCGTCACGAAGAAATGCAGCTACGGCATGGGTTATATTTTGTTTAGATATTTTCGTTTCATAAGCAAAGTCGCCGTATATAAACCGCTTGTGCAACGCACAACTATTTCAGTTCTCAGTGGCGTTGTGTACATAGAAAGTTTCTAGTTTTGAAATGCCTGAACAAGTAGATGAAAAACGCGAAGGTTGTCCGCCTCATAGAGACTCCAGCCTCCCTAACTTATTGCTTTTTTCTTTCGCTCACGTTTCGTAATTCGTGCAATGCTTTTTCAATAAATGTATTTTCTAAATTATTCGGTAAGCTGTTAATTGATCAATTTAAATTATTGTGAAAAATCATATTTTCCAAAATTTTTATTTATCATGTTCGTTGATTCTTTTATTCTCAAAGATTAACGAAGCATTATTGCTTACCTAAAATAGTATCGTATTTAATATGACGAATGTTTTGGAGACATTATTTAAGTTCGAGTGATTTAAGTAATAAAAAATAATTGCTCTTTAGCATTTTAGTTAGATTAAAATCTCATTTTTTTAAAGTCTTAATCTCAGTTTTGTAAATTTTTTCCTAAGTATTATTTACTCTCTTGATTAGTGGATTAGTTTTAATATTAACTGTGTATTTCTACACTTTTGGTACATTCTCTAAATTTTCTGGATACTTAGACGTTAGCGACATCACATTTTTTATTATGAAAATTTATGGTTATTCTTTAAAGCTAGATCTTTAGTTCATTTGTAATTCGATAAATTTGTTATCAAATAAATATTAAAATAAGTAAACGCGCCGCGGTATGTGTTAGCGCTTCAATTGTCTTTGTCGCTTCGCGCTCGGTACAAGCGTACGCGCGACCGCGAGCGACGAGCCTGGCGGGCGCACCTCCCCACCTCTTCGCGCTTCTCCTTTCTATCTTTCTCCGCCGCTTCTGCCGCCCGCTGTAGCTGCCCGCTGATTGGCTCATCTTACAAACTTTTTACAATGAATATCTCGGAAACTACTTGTCAGATCGAAAAACTAGAAAGTTACGTCATTCTTAGAATTTCGCGATCTATCGAATGGTATATACC
>UELU01108852.1:0-10009 GCA_900490025.1 Megastigmus dorsalis
CCCCCGAGTATCATTTTTCAGAATCATTTAAGCTATTTTTTCCCATTTATTCTAAAGTTAAAAATTGAAATTACTTTTATTAAATTTTCATGAATTTTCACCATTTTTTATGTGGAAATTGAAAAGGAAAATGAAAATATCTCAAATTTATAATCATATCACATGAAAGCTGTATTCTTAAGCTTTCATTTCTGGGGTTTCGGATATCATAAATGTTATTAGATCAAAAGTTATTTAAGAAAATGTCATGACGTGATATCACGTCATCCTGCATACGGTAACATCTTCGATATGACGTGATATCACGTCATCCTGCGCAAGAGGGTTAACATTGGTCGCCGAGGATATAAGTAGGAGCATGAAACCCACTGTCGAGCAAAACATTATCGAGTAAAAATTTTTTGTTTCGTTTTGGAAATATTATTTCATTTGCGGAAAAATGCCAGCACAATAAGAAACAACACTCGGGCGACATGCCCTGCAGGTACGATACGTTCGGCAAGAGATTTCCACTGGAGCGCCAGCACGTCGTGTACCTACACAGACACGCCGATGAGAAGCTATTCAAGTGCGAGACTTGCCCGAAGCAGTTCAGCTACAAGACCGACCTCAAGCGACACCTGTACCTCCGCCGTGGCGCAAAGCCGTTTATCTGTGAGATCTGCGACAAGGGCTTCACACTAAAGGACTTTAAGAAGAAATCCACGTCCAGTTCGGTAATCGGCGAGCTCCCCGACTCTTTAGACATGTGGTTCTTGTCGAACGATAATTAGGATCGTTATTAGTACCAGGAGTGCTTAAAATTTTTTATAGCACTCTAACCTAAAAATCGCAACTTCGTTGTTTGTTTTCGGCATCTCGTACTATAAAATACGGTATGAAACTGGTATGTAAAGGCTTTATTGACGAAACGAGAGAATTACGGGCCAAGCCGAAGGCGAGTACCCGTTGTATAATGTACTATTTTTAATTTTAAATTGAACATTTCTTTACTGCTAAATATATGTTGCAAATTGAAAAGAATATTATTAGGTAATTAAAATCTTTATTCAACAAGTGAAACATATTTATCCTTTCAAAATTGTATTTTAAGTAGGTTGTACATTAAAAAAATTAAAGGTTTAATCTGTTTGATTATATATTCTATATTTAACTGATTTAATACTTGTACAAATCGCTCGCGCTCACGATGGTGATTAAACTCAATGGTACCTCGATCTGAAATTATCTAAATTACCCTGCACTACTCGAAATGTAATTTTTGGTCCCACATCACATCTCCCATATGACATTCGTCTACCAAACTTCAGCCGGACCCTCTGGTTTCCTGAAAATCCATTGAGTAGGTAGAATCGACCCACCGGTTCACCATCCATCCATGCAGCTGTCCTATTACACGACGTCGCGCGCAAGTACATATCTATACAATGCAAACGTAAGTGGCCTATATACTCTTAGGAAAGGTTCGCACGTACACGCTTTGTGCATCGAGGTGGCTCTTGAAGGATTTGGTTGTTTGGACAGGAGCTCTAGTCTCTCTCTCTCTCTCTCTCTCTGTCGTTCCATCCCGCGTGGATGTATCTCGACAAGGCCAGCCCCTAGCAGCAGGTGTGTTTTCTCATGCGATTAAAGCGTGCATACATATATATATAGTCTAGTTTGGGTAGTCGTCGTCGCTGCTGCTGCTCTTTTCAATCACGCGGCGCGTCCTCTCGTCGCGTTTAAATCAGCCTTAGGGCGAATAACGAGGACGAATGTGAAATCGGGATTATCGCCATTGATGCGTGTACGTATTATGTGTGTGTGTGTGTGTGTGTGTGCGATGAGCGCACGCCCGAAGGGAATGCGCGATTTGGAAGAGGGTCAAGAATTTATACACGTTGCGCGCGTGTGTGTGTGGTAGGCAGTTGACTGTGGGATCTATACGATTTTTCTGGGGGGGAGCGCGGTATTGAATTTCAAGTCGCTTTGCGGCCGAAGCGATTCTGCCAATTGTATATATATATATATATAGGCGCACATAGACTCCATCCTATTTGGTGCTAAGGTCGTGACCGCACCCTAATTTATATCCTAAGCGAAAATGTATTACATCGGCGTGGACGAATTCTGGGTGTTCTCATGAGTGCACTAAGCGTGAAAATACTATAATAATAAATAATCGCTCCGAGTCTTCAGCTCTCTGGTTATGTGTGTGTGCGTATAATATCTATCACGTATAGGGCAGGGATAATCTTTTCGGTTGGATCGAATAAGATATTCGACCAAAATTGAAAAAGATGAATATACTGCACGTCCACAAATGATTATTGGTTTTTATTAATTTATGCTCAACTTGTATTATCTTTTTTACTACTGCAAAAGTTTCAAAAGATTTTACAAAGGCTTATTACAAAAGAAATGATGAATATAAGTTATTATGTGAACTGATTTAAATTGAATACACATTTCTTATTGAATGGAAAAGCCCATTTTACCTTTTATATGAACTCTTTGAAGCACATTGTCACCTAAGCCATTATCATTTTTTGCCACTTTAAGGTAGGTTTTATTTGATTGCCCGGCTTTTTGTGCAATTTCATCATTCTAATATGTTGATAGAGTCAGAAACGACTTACCAATGTATAAAATTTTTAGTGAATTTATTTATATTCATAAACTAATAATAAAAACTAGCAATTTTTAAGGATAATTTATCTAAAAATTCATTATCTAAAGTGCACTTCCTGTTGTATGTATGCAAAGTTTGTTACAAAAAATAATTTTTCGGGACGGGTTATCACAAAACTGATACAGGATTCTTAAAATTTCTGATGACCAAAAATACCGTAATAGTAATAAGCGACTCCGAAATATATATAGACTAGTTTTAATGAAAAACCAGTCATTAGAAAAATATGTACCCTTGGAGTCACAGCTTTTTTTGGAGATCGATAGCATAAATTTGGACTTATATTTTTGATCTGAGTGTACTTTTAAGCAATTTAAGATTATTTTCGATATATCACTTCTCTATAATATAATTGTTTAATAAATCTGTGTAGTTTAGAGATTAAATCTAGTCTATATTTAATTTTCTTGATTTTTTAAATGTTGTCCTCTGTACAGGACACTGTGACTCTAAGGGTTAAACAACTCAATAGTAATAAGAAATCAGACGATTTAACAAATCTATACAAATGTATACAAATGAGATAAATATCACATAAAGAAAGGCCAATAATAAATTAAAATAACAAGATATTTTTAGGACCAATCGCGGTGCCAGCAGCTCTCAAGCAGAATAAATCTATAACCGTTAAGTCCGCATTTTACGCGAACTCGAGGCTGCAGTTTCCAGGGGCATTTCAAATTTAAGGCTCAGCTCTTTTCCCGAAGTATACCTACGCATCAGGTTCGCACTCTTGCGCGCGGCCATGCCATTCAATTGGTCGCGCTTGCGCAGCGCACTACTGCAGAGAACCTTTTAAACGAGACTTAACAGCGCCGTATAACGTTGCAGGTCTCTTTCAGCGGGCCGTATATAATGCAAGGCGCTTCCGACCTCGCTCGCCTCGCGGCTCGTATAACCATACAACGGCAACGACGACAAGAGCGAGAGAAGACGCTGCCGTCGCTGCCGTCGCTGCCGCCGCTACTACTGCACCTGCCCGCTCTTCCGTATCCCGCAAGGAAAAGAGAGAACAGCTGCTGCTTCTTCTCGCTCGCGTACATACACTCTCTCGTATAATACGAGTAAAGGACACTGCCGGGGGCTTCCCCTCGAGAATTCAATATTGTACCCATCTATATACACATGATATCGGGAGAGAAAGAGAGGCACAATATCGGCTTGTTTTTACAAGCGAGACGCGTAAGAGCCACTGTATAATAGGTAAAATCAGACGCTCACGGGAGACACAAATTTCACGTGGCTTATATAGAGGACCGAACGCTAAGAGTTTTTGCAAAAAGCTTTCGCGAGTTTGGCGGCGGCGGCGGTGGCCGTAACTTTGAGTTTCCTCGCTACTCCATAATACTCATGCACACGAGTGGCGTGTCGAGGTATATATGCCTGTGTGTGTGTGTGTGTGTGTGTGTGTGTGAATAACAGCGTGGCTATATGGTCGGTATAACGACGAGAGACGTGAGAACTGGGCGCGCGAAAAATCCCAAAGTGACGCGGAGCGCGCGCGTCCGCGACTACGACACTGCAGCCACGAGGGCTATACTACGTGAGAGCTGCTAAAATAACGGATAAAAGAGCGCCCGCAGAAGGCGCTATACACACTCGGGCGAATTACGGCGCGCGGCTCATAACTCCCGGTAAAATGCGAAAGAGCACACGCTATTGCGAGCTCTATGTATGGCTCTGACACTCTGCGGAGATGCTGTCGCGAAAGAGGAAGAGAATAGTAGACAGCAGAGAGGGACAGGGACAAATATGTGAGCGCCTGACGACGGGGATGGGATAGCGCCGAAGGAACGAGCTAAGGAAATACGTGGATGTGTGTATGCGCGCGGTAAAAAGCGAGCGAGGGATAAATGGGATATGGCGAGGGAGACAGCGAGGGAGAGAGTGAAACTGCTAGCGACTCGGATAAAGCGTCAAGAAAATTGTATTATATTGGAGATTACAGCTTATGGAGATTTTTTTTTTCGCCAGCCTGCGAAAAATATCTGTTGGACTTTTGGCGACGGTGCTGTATATCATTTCTGCGGGTGGGGAATTTGTTTGCGTGCATTTTCTCATTTGGACATGTACATGTTTGATTAAAAAAAAAGGGGGCAGAGTGATCGCGTTTAGTAAATCAGAATTAAGGACGAATTAGTATATTCCTTTTAAATATCTATATGCATATGTTTTGAGAAACTTATCATTTGACATTACTCTTAATTATTTTTTATAAAGTGAATCATCCTGCTAAAAAAAATTGCCTAGTAACACTTCTGCAAACATGTTATTACGCACAGTACCTATACAATATATGCACAACAATCTTCCACGTTAAAAAAAAAAAACAACTTCTTCTTTTCTCGGTAAATGAAAAAAGTATACCAAAAAAATCCCCGGCTGCATGCACCGTTCTTCAGAAACACATTCATTGAATTGTCATACTCCACTACACCATAGCCATAGAGCATCTCAGCATCGGTTCGACCTTCTGCTCCCGTGGTGCGCACCGCACGCACCGCAACGCGAGCATGACTAAAAGTGTCAAAAAGAAAAGGAAAAAAAAAAGAAAAAAGAGTCTCGCAGCTCGGGCTATACTGCAAACGCGAGCGAAAAAAAAAGGAAAACCACACGGAGAAAAGGGAAAGATAAAAGCGAAGAGCAAAAGTCGGTATAAGGCCACATCGGCATTTCGCGAACGGTTTATGGCCCTCCCCGGGGCGGCATCACTAACTCTGCTCCCTGCTCCATGACGGTGTATACGTGTGCCACCGCCTGTACACACGGACACATATACTTGTACAGCCCACCTTACGACTCGGCGTAACACGGTTTCTGCATTCTCGTAAACTACCCGTGGAGAACGACGACGACGACGACGACGACGACGACTACGGCGACGCCGGGAGGATGAACACTGTCACGACACGTGCGCACCACATCCCTCCTCTCTTTCTCTCTCTCCCTCTCTATATGTGTATATATATAGAGGGAGAGTTACATAACCATGGCTTGGCTGCGTGTACGCGAGAGCGCGGAGCCATTAAAGTGTGTGCGTAAATGGATGACAGGGCGACGTGTGCACGAGCTAATGCAGCGCGCGCCGTATTTCCAGCTGCAGGAATGTGCAGTAGCAGTGCCTGTGTGTGTGCGGAGTGCGTCTCCGCGTGTAATGCTTCACTCGCTTCGGAGCGGATATACTGGATTCGCATTTAGCTGCTGACGGTATTATAAGGAAGGATGGAAATCGAGGACTGCAGCGTGGGTAAAATCGATGTGGAAAACTCAGCTTCGAGAGAGATACGCGTGATTATCAAAAGCTGGAAAATCTTGATAATGAATAATTGACTCGATATATGTATAGGTAATTTAGTTATCGGCTCGGCGGTATAGATATAAACGCATAATTTTTGCTCCTAGCTTACGTACAGGATTGGGGCCCTGTTTTCGAGCTGCACTTAAAAATGTTCCGAGCGATTATGCAAAAGTGCAATAAACCAGGACAGGCTGGCGGGTAGACACTCTCTCGTGCTCGTAAAGTACCTTATTTACGATTACGCGTATGATATTAAGCCCAATCAATGACCGGTAACATTAATGCATTTATTTATGCGTACGATACACGCGTTACGCAAAAATACCATAAATCTTTAACTATATAGAAGCCCATACGTATATATTCAGACCTCGACTCCGCGAGCGATTCACGATAAATTCTTGGCCGATAAATTTCAAGCCACATTATTTGTCGGTGTGATAAATAATAATTCAGCCACGTGTGTCTTATCGACGCGAGACCGCTGTATCATATATTTCTAAAACTTTCAGCGAAATGACTTATTAATTATATATATAACTTTGATCTTCGCCATCGAAGCCTGCGTTTACACAAAGAGCAATAACGAGATTCATCGCGGATATAGCTGAGGTGAAACCGGGGAATTCTCGTAACCGGCGCACCCGTTATCAACGTGCGCTACCTCGAGAGGCTCCTGCGCAAGGGCCTCGGCTGCACACACCAGGGTTACAGTATCCTACACGTATACGTTAATATCTCAGGTGAAATTGCCGTGGAACGCCTCGGGCCAATTAACCGTTAGCTTAATCTAATATCTAATGGGGGTATAATCCAGTTTTCGTCGTTACAGTCGATCATTACTTGGATTCGCCAAATTAGCTGAATCCTGATAAACGCCCACTAAGTGGAATCCCGTGCATATGTGACGCGACGCCCGCGCCATCCGAGCAAATGGGCCGCCGCCGTCGCGTCGTTACAAAAAATATATGGGGTCGTCGACGATTCGACAAAAGCGAGATCCCTTCTAATGAGTGCGCATCTCGATAATTTTTCAGCATCAATGCAGAATTTTCAGCCCCGTTTAATGTGTAAAGTAACCCGCGATCATCCGCCTGCTCGCTTTATTTTATATCGGTGCGCTCGGCTGCATTACATTTTAATTCATTGAAATGCCTGCGAACGAGTATAATCAATATTCGCATATGAAAACTGTCAGTTATTTTGTGTTTCATCGCAAAAAACTGCGTGCACTTCCTTTTTGAAGTGTTGTATAAAATGGTAATTCATATTACATTGCGCACTGACTTCTGATATGATACAATTTTAGAGCAATGAACACAAAAATCCGCAAAATAATTTAAAGCTTTTTATGTGAAAGCATAAAAGTAAATAAATGAATTTGTACTGCATCAAATCTTCCTTGCATACAATGGTTGCAGCTCTCATGAGCAGTTATGTAAACGTTATTGTACTTTAATTTATTTTATAACAATTTTTTTAATAATTTAATTCTAAAAGAACTTTTGAAAATCTGAAACAAAAAATGCGACATAGCTGTATTTGAGTACCCAATCCCCTTAAGGGGATGTGCTATGGTCGAAAAAATTCCTACCTTACCGATTTTTACATTTGACGAAATATATAAAGATAGAAATTAATTTTTGAAACACATCTCTCTGTCACCACCTCGGTGATGATGTAAACATTGCCTGATTCCAGTTTCATGAAATTCCATCCATAATTCACAGAGATTTTTGTCGTCAAAAATTTTGGAGATAAAAATCGCTGTGAACCACAAACAAAAACGAGGACAAAAATTTGGATGGAATCACATAATCTTTTCATCCTTGTCAAGCTGGCGAGATGAATTTTTTTTCGAAAATTAATCTATACCTCTATAATTTCGTTAAATCTCCTTCCTTTCTCTGTAATAAGTACTAACCATCACATCGGATTTTTCTCCACCTTGAACTGTGTGTTCCTGCATATTCTGCCCTCGGGTGTCTTTTTTCTGAACATCCTTGCATGCGCCTTATTGCATGATTATGAAATATATCTATACGCTGCGCTGGATGGCTTGTCATTTAGTCGCACTGATTTTCGTCGTTAGGGCAGGCGCAGTAGCGAAAAAGTTTGCCAATCAGGTGCTGTTGCGCGAAATCAGCGCTGGACAAGTTAATGGAATGCGACTTCAGTCTCCATACGTACACTCTATTGTCGTCCCTCTTTCAAATTTAAACTTCGCAAACTATTAAGGCAGTAGTCGAGTAGAACTCAAGACAATGAATGTTTTTGAAAATTTCACGAGACGATTAGGATGGTATAAGATGTTAAGCTTTTAGAATGCACAGGAGTACCGAAATGGAGGTATAACGTTTTAGAGTTGTGATATTTAGCACGGGAAGCATGGAAAAACGCACTCCAAACGTGATAGTTGATCCTATTTATTGAATAATTAAACAGTAAATCTTTACAAAAAACTAATAGTCTATATAAAATATTATCATACATATGATAATTCCGCATATCTACTGGTCAGTATTAAATGATAAGTTTTTATTTATTCATTAATAAAACATTATAAGAAAACTTTGTAATGAAGAAATAACATTTCTATTGAAACTATTTCTACATTCTTAAAAATTTAATCATTTTCCTACATTAAATCGTTATTCCTACATTATAAAAAATTATTTTTTCTTAAAATATTACAATTTTATTGTATTTTTCATTTTATTTTATTGTACTTTATTTATAATTTTTTATAGCACTTTTATATCTATAAAAACAACTTGTAGTTGAAAGCTAATGATTTTATACTGTACTTTTTTAGTGTTTTTTTTTATTATTGAAAATAATTTTCAAATAAATAATTACAATTTGCATTGTAATTTTTTTTTATAATTTTATTATATCTTAATTGATTCATTTTTATCTTTTATTTCTCGTGAATAAATGTTTAGTTTTTATTAACATACCCGTACATATATGTATATATCCGAGTCAAGTCTACTGCGCATGTACGAGCTGTGGTCGACTATTATCTTAATGTACAGAGAAATATCGCTCCTGTAAATATTAGTTTATTTCTGTTAATATAGACTAAGAAAATCTCGGGATCTCTGGTGTACTAGCTAATCTCTTGTCATACGGCTTGTCTCTTAAACGTCCAAAAATAATACTACAGTTGCTCCATTTTGGCGCCACTGTCTCGCGTTTTAGGTCTGTCAGCGGCTGTCTCGCGTTTTAGGACACCAGCTCTCCTAATTTCGGTAGAGCTGCTACGCGAAACGAGCGGTGCAACTGCTGTATCTACTGAGTACACCAGAGCTCCCGAGATTCTCTCAGTTTAGCTACTTACCGACCCAATTTATTATTCTAATATTCGCATTTAAGTTTCATTCATATACTACACTTATATTCTATTATAATAATTAAATTTTAGGAATTTCTAGTCCCCAGTTAATAATTTTATCACGGTACACCTACCCCCTGCGTGCGTATGCAACTTCATCTTTATATTGTCAAAATTTGGTAATTTACCTTGGTCAAACAGGACCTTCGAGTCTTTGGATTAATAAATATCAACTATCCATCTGTCTACATAAATGCAAGAATTGATAAAGTAGCTGGACTCATTCCGACTATAGCAGATCCTCTTACCAACTCTCGAAAGTTCCTTCAACGTCTCGAATTCAACTCAGGCAAATGCAAAAGACGTGTACACTATATGCAGCATCCTAGTCTAGAAGCAGCATTTCGTGCGCCATCAGCTTATCTGGCGGACAATCGCCAATAGCAGTAGCAACCTCATAACCAAGCGTAAAACCGCACGTTTATATTGTCCCACGGCATTATATTGTAGCTATATACGCGTACAAATCTCAGCCGCAGAGACAGAGAGAGAGAGAAGCGGTCGCGTAAACGATAAGCGCACTTGTGCGTTACGCTAATGCATTTGCGCCTCTCTCTCTCTCTCTGTTTCTCTCTTTGGCGGTAATAATAGGCAAGACAAGACAACTAATACGAGCTGCTGCGGCTGGTGGTGTTGCGCTTCC
>UELU01108857.1:2860-50358 GCA_900490025.1 Megastigmus dorsalis
GGGGGGGGGGGGGGGGGGGGGACAGGCAGCAGAGGCATTAGATATTCATACGCTACAAGTTCTCCAACGATGAGACTGACAACACTGTTATAAACGAGGGGGAATGCGCCTCTGTGTGTGTGTGTGTGTGTGGCTGTGTGTGGTGTAGAGGAGAGGCGCAGATGGAGATAAGTTTTACTTGCACCTAACGCGCTTGCCTTTAAATCAACATGTACGTACTATACTGCGCCTACCTCGCGCGTGTCGGAGCTAATTTATTTATTATATATTATACTCGCTCGTGACGCGCTTGATTTATATGCTGTTTTTTTTTTTTCGGGTGGAAAAATCCATATTTTTACGAAGGATATTACGCCAAAATAAATTAGTTTCAACTTATTTATATGCAGCTATATTTAACTAAAAAAAAAAAAGTAGATGCGCGCTACGAAAATTCTACACGTTTTTATACAGTCGAACGCAGAGTATTAGCGGGCGCGCGCGGTCAACCGCGTGTGTAGCAGCAGCAGCAGCACAGAATCGTCGCAAATTAGCATTAATAGCAGCACTTACATAATACAGTTTGATTAAACAGTCGAGAGAGAGAGAGAGAGCGGGACCTGCCAGCCGCGCGTGGGCGGGAATGTATATAGAAAAGCGTTTTAATCGAATAGGCCGCGATTGAAGAGGCTTTGATGGTATAAAAGAAGCCAGCCAAGGTCGATAGCAATCCCGAACGTCTCTTTACCTCTATACATATATATAAACTGCACGCCAGGTTTACAGTCCGCTACAGGTCTTCATTTCCTTAAGTTCAATTTAGCTAAGTGCCCGAGAATATATATTCGTAACAACGCGCGACTCAAACACACACACACACACACACACATACGCACAAACACGCGTAGACGTATCGTTCGATCGACTTTATATACCCGTATCGTTTATTTGCGTAATTTCGACGATATATAATGTTCCACCTCTCTCTCTCTGCTTTTCTTTCTTCGAATTGTTTCTTGATAAAATATTGATTCCGCGTTTGTTGGACGTGTATATATGTGTATAGGTTTATTATTATACGCGCAATCAATAAGTTAAGCAAACGATAAGAGGAAATAAGGTATCTAAAGGGGGGGATATACCGTTTTACTTGAAAAATGCTACGCGAGATTGAAATAGCAGAAACTTTGTATACAATTTTTTTCTTCGAATTGATTATCGCTTTATATACAGCTTGAAATAAACATACTTCTGTTTTTTCCTCAATAAATAGTATGACAAATATGAAATTGTAGGAAATGTATTACTTTGAGTTAAGAGCACTCGCATACATTTTCTAGTATACACAAGTGATATTGCTGCAATAAACAAGAATTTTGCTTCCGCAATAATAACAAGTATTTATATTTGTATAATAAGTAAGCTTACTGGTGTATTATGAGTTTTGAAAATCTATACGATTAAGAATAGATTTCAAATATTGTATAATATTATATATGCTTGAAAAAGATGCCGAAGACGATCATTTATGTGAATTTGTTCCACATATTCACGTCGTTCGTCATGGTAAAAGCCAATTTCTCATTCTTATACATTCTATGGCAGCTATTGCTCTTGAATAGAGTACCTCAACTTTTACCATAGGATATACTCTAAATTATTTTTATTGACATTTTTCAATTCATCTTTTAATTCTTAAATATTTATTACACAAAAAAAATCACAGTTACATAGTGAAAATTCACATGAAATTTTATTAAAACTCAAATTATACTTGTAAAAAATTTAAATTCTATTCTATTCTGTTCACTATGCTGTACAACTACAATTTTCCGAGACTTGCATTTTGTATTTTAAATTAAATTAGCACGTAGAATGAGCTTAAAATTAGATTAAGCGTTACGCTTTAATTTCGCCAATAAAAAGCCAGATTCACTCGAGCAATTCAACTCAATTAATCGAATTAAATACCCTCTGAGCAATTCACTTTTTTTGCACGCATTTTTTTTTGCTCCCCCCAACTTCTTTCATACGTGCACTTCTTTCTCAATCTCCATCTCTCTCTGCACTGCCTTTACTCTCTTCCTCTCGCTGAATCTCGGAAAATAGGCACAATGCGGGGTACACACTCGTGCACAGTGAAGCTCGGCGAAAAAGCTGGAGCTGCTTCTTACGCGCGCGAGGGAGAGATGTAGAGAGTGAGAGAGAGAGAGAGAGAGAGAGAGAGCTGCAAGAAATGCGCGCACACGCCATGGAAAAGGGAAAAATGGCGGACTTTATGTACAACGCGAAGGCTGGGGCAATAGTGGAAGTCACTTTCTTACCGCCCATTCTTTGCGCGCCGTTCTTACGAATTCCGCTCTTTTCTCCGGCAGGCGCTGCCTTACGTTCTTTCTTCCGTATTCTCTCGTTTCTTTCTTCCCTCCTTTTTTTACCTCTCCTTACCTCCTCTCTCTCTCTCCTTTTTTTTTTCATTTACTTTCTTTTTTCGCCTTTTTCACGGCAAAGTGTAGAGACTTTGGATTTATACGCGTGTAGCCATTAATTCTTACGCATAAATTAATTCGTAATAAAATTGTTTTAACGTTATAAATAAAATGTGCCTTTGGTAGACTACGCTGTATATTGTAATACAAATTTCAACTTGAATTAAATATATTACTTTAACGTATTCAATTGCTTATTAAATTTTTAGAATATTAATTTGGTTTAATGTTTCAGATATAATTGGGTAAACATTTTTAAATGCCAATTGTTTTAACAAAATAAATATCTTTGTTTGAAACCTGAAAAAGTATTTTTACAAAAGTGCATAATACAATATGAATTATGAAAGATTATATTATATCTAAAATGAAATAATTTGAATAATAAATGAAGACAATAGATTTACAGCGGATAACCTTTTCTTCAAAAATAGTACATTGTTACATTGTGGGAGATCCTTACAAATGTAAATTATAATTCAAAGCTTCTTGTATTTCTCTACTGCAACCCAGATCAATTATCTTTTCATTTTCCAATCATAAACCTATTTTTTATAACGACATCTCTATACAATACATTTGTCAAAACGCATAATTTCCATTTCTATATTTTTTCCTCGCTGTACGCATACGTCTATCTTTCCTCGTAAATTTCGCTTATCATTCGTACGAACTTTGAGTTAACATTCAAAATTTGAATTTACAAAAGAGCGCAAAGCTCTTTGTACTCGCGGTTACACAACAAATATTTTGCGCGCAGAAAACTATAGGATTTCCTCTTGGCGCAGCTTACAACAAAATTTCGCGATCGCTATATACCCTACCATACCGCGCACGTCTGAAAGACTCCATTCCACAAGAAATATACTCGACTCCCGGCATACACCTCGCACAATGTAATTACATTTCTACATATTACATAATCCAGGAGCTCTCTCTCTCTCTCTCTCTCTCTGCCAGTGTGCACCAACGACGGCGGCGGCGGCAGCAACACCGGCGTATATACGTGTATATACGCGCCGCCGTTCATTTTTAACGCGCTCTGCGCCGCTGTTCATTCGGCATATTCATTTCCCTCCGCGTACAATACAATCTTAACTACAATTAAATTTCCCCTTATTTACCGAAACCATTCTCTCACTCTCACCAGTTTTACCTCATTCCCATCTCTCTCTGTCTCTCCTGGCAGTCGCGCGCACGACACACACACACACACACACACACACACACGCACGCATACTCCACCTTCTGCCGCTGCACCGCAGTAGCTCTCCGCATCCTTCCCTCTCGCTCCGACGAACGCACCTCGCGCGCGTCTCCTCCACCTTCCCGCCCCGCTTCTTCTTCTCGGCCAATCCTCGTCCCTCCGCGGTCCGAGCTCCGCCCCCTCTGCTCTCCCATTGGTCCGCTGTGCGTGGCTTATCCCCACCACTCGGCCGCCGAGGAGTGGGGGCACGGCGAAAGTGCGCGCGCGCGTCCCGCGTATGGAGGCGAGCGAGAGGTGCAGCGAGTGGAAAAGGTAAGAGAGAGAGAGAGAGAGAGAGAGAGAGAGAGAGAGGACACACCTCGGGACCAGGATCCGCTTGGCTCCTCCACATTCACGAATTACCGGCCGTCACGCGCGGAGAGTCTCTCGTTTCTCTGCGGCTCCGTTTTTGTCCTCTCGCTTTCTGCCCAGCACACGTCGCGCGCCGTTCTCGCATACAGCCCCCTTTTTTTGTTGTTAACGTTACATATATATACATAAAGAATAAAATCGATTAGCCCGCCGCAAAACCCAGTACCCACGCATTGTTTGACGCAATTGTGTGTATACGCGTTGCTGTGTACATCCATATATATACGTATAGACATCCGCGAGATGAGTAACAAACGTGGAGGCGCTGCGAGTGCGAGAGAGTGGAACTGAGGATTATTATTGCCATTGCTATAAGCGCAGGATGTGTGCAAGTGAGATTAACAAGAGGAACTGCAAACAACGGGACAACTGCTGATAATAGATTCTCCGTGTCTACGTATAGCGAGTCGTTCGTTTTTTCGTTTTTTCCTTTGACGCAGCCGTGGAAGGAAACCCGAAGACGACGTCCCTCGCGAGTGTTACCGAAGAGGAGAGGCGACGCGCCGGATTGACTTTTTTCTGGGAAAAAGTTGGAGACGAGAGTCTCAATCACGGCAGCACGATTGAGCTGGACCTGCATCAACGGGCCGCCGGCCACTTTATGAGGTAAGTTTCTAGTTTTCTATATCTTAATAAGCGCACAGCTGCGTGTGTTTTTAGAGTGTAATGTTTCGTAAGGTGACTCAGGTGAATTCAAAGAGTTGATGCAGGTTTTGTTTGGTGTTCGGGTGGAAATTTGCCATAATTTAAGATCGTTTTATAATAAATCCGCCGCTCTTCGTTTACAATGTCAAATTGTCAGTCTTATTGCATAAACGATATTGATACAGTTGGAATAATACTTATTTAACATTAGTATTATTAAAGTCAGGTTATCTGTTGTCTCTTTAAAGTAGTATTTGTAAAAGTATTTGGTGTACAGAACAAGTCAATAAAAGCTGTTTGAATAAGTTGAATAAATGATGTGAAAAAGTACAGATACTATAACAAGTATCCCTCAAATCCTAATTATTAGTCTTAAAAATAATTCGAAATGTTCATAGTTCAATTACTTACAAACTTCATCGTTTACCTCTAATAAAAAAAGGTATTCTATAAAATCGTAATATATATATACCGTAAGTCATCGCACAAAATGATTTATACAACAAATAGTAACAATTCTAACAGTAAAATAAATGCACCTGAAATGTCAAATACCTTGAAAACGCACGTTATAATACCGTTAATCACGCGACAAGCAACACACGCACACCGCGAATCCGTTTAAATAATAAAAATGCAATAAAAGCGAGCTCGCGTTGAATATGAATGAAAATAAATTTCGTCACGGTAAATGCTGGGCCGAGTAGAGCGGCGGCGGCGGCGGCGCGCAGGTGGAGCGTAAAAAATGCGCACGAGAGCTTGTCTCCAATTAGAGTGCAGTTTATGGGCAATGCCCGCGGTGAGCCAAGCTCCATACCACGCCGTGTGAAAACCGCGCGCGTGTGTCGAGTGGAAAGGGGGGCATGTATAAAGAGGTTTGCGCGAGTGGCCTCTATGACGCTTTTGCGCAAACTGTAACGAGGATTAAAATTCATTTTCTTTAAATTGCCATTATCGATAAACGAGAGGGATCATTCCTGTACACAGCCTGTCTTTATTGAAATGAATCCGTGTATAAAAGTTGGCTGGCACGAGCGTATGGATTGTAAACATATATGCGATCGTGGAAAGATGGGGACTCGATATGTGACATGGGTTAATTTATCCTACATTAAATGCTGAAATTATTTTTCGTAATTTCAATATTACGTTATTTAATCGAGAATCATTGGCTGCTTATCGCGAAACACTAAATTGGGTTCTTCACTTGTTCCACTCAAGCCATATGTAAGAAAATTAAAAAGCAAATGTTCATTCCAATTAATTACACATGGCAATATATTTACTCGAACTCAATAAAAATCTTAAATGAATAATAACCGTACTCGATAAGAATATGTAAGACCTAATTGCAGGATTAGCAATTCAAATATTAACATATTTGAAATATTAGCACATAATGAAAATTTGAGTATAAGTTTTTACTGATGGCAAAACATTTGAGATGTGATGATTATATGTACCTTGTGTTTGCACTAACAATTGCGTTCACACTTGAGCATACAGCTTCCATACTTCAATTAAATATAAGAACAGATCAGAATATTTGGATTTACATTTACTATTTGGGCATTAATGGTAAAAATTAAGTGAAATTTTATCTGAAATTCTGTAATATTCTTAGAATCTGGGTATGCATCAATAATAAAGCATTCGTTGCTGTCATTATGTCGGTATATTCCTATGATGAAAATTTATTAGTTGTATCATCGATGCATTGTTTACGTATCAAAACTACCTAACTATTTCATAAGCTTTTCTCAACCAGTTAATTCACTGTCGTGTCGTGTTCGCTGTGGTACGGCACTATTGGATAGAATTGAAATTGATTTATCCTTTTGTTAACAATTAATTGTATTTTTTTGAAGACTGAAGATTATCTTATTCCTTCCTCAATCCGCAATATACGCGGAACACTTGCGACGGTGAGAAACTTTATACATACCTTATTAATCATTAACATCCAGGCGTATGATAAATAATATTTAAAAGCTTGCGTTATTCATGCCAAGCAATGAGACTAATTTTCACAAAATAAAATATTACTAGCTCGTTGAATAGCAAGCAGCATAAACGAGCTCTGAATTAATATAATTAATTCCTCATTGTTAATCGTATTTCGCATTGCAGCATTTAAACCATTATGTGAGAATGAGAAGCGGCATAATGCACATTAACCATCGCGCACTTGTTTCCATCCCAACTAATTCAGATAAGACGCGCGCATTCCCATATAAGTAACAATCCTATATGTACAACCGGCAGAGCGTGAGAATACGAGGAGACGCGTCGTGTCCACCGTCGTCGAGGAAGTGTATAAGAAATCGTCGTGAAAAGGTCCATCAAACGGAGCGACTAATTCGAGCCAACGGAATCGAGCCCGTAAAAGCATCCGCGGCTCTCGATAGAAAATTTACGAGCTCTCCCATAGTGTTTGCCCGAGACAAACGTCCGCACGCGTGCGGGGGCTAACGGAGCGAGAGCGCGGAGAAAGCAAACGACCCACTCCTCGACCCTTCCAAAATCGGCCTTTTTTTTCCTCGCGATACGATTATTTTGTCGAGCTACTCGAGTTTGTGCGCCGTCGGTACGCGGTTCATATTTGTCTCGATGCGCGTTTTTGTCGGATGCTGATTTTTTGGGGTGATCGATATGGAATAATTTGCGGTTGACCGGACCGCGGATGGACAGTTTTTGGGATGGAACCGACCGCACAAGCTTTTTCCACTATGCGTATATAAGATTGTTCGATGTGCATGATTCATATATCGAAGTTTCATTCGCAAACATTACCGTTACAAATATCGCGATAAAAAGGTGCTATAGGAATTATTTTTGTCGCGAGCTAAAAGCTTATATATAGCTGCGATCATAATAATCGACCATCGAGAATTACATAAAAAGATACAAAGTTGCCTGAACTCATTTGGGACGTGACAAGTCCGCCTTGAATTATGCGAAAGATATTATAATGAACCGGTATATAATTATTCCACAAGTTTGTATGCCATTTCGAGTTTCCGGCCAAAAGTTATATATGCTAATCGAGCAATTAGAAAAAATAGCTCCGACATAAATTAAAGCGGGATTAATCTTGCAGCATGGAAGAAGTTGAACTAACGAAAAATTTTAATAAACATCTTCTCAATCGGTATTATTTCCAGAATTATAAACTTGAAATAAGTAACAAATGTAAGATGTAGAAAAGACAAGCAAACAGCATTACTAGAATTAAACAGTCTAAGCGACAACGACAGAAGGGTACGACAGTACAGTCTGAACTAGATTTTTCCACTTGGAAATAAACACACACACATACACTGCATCACACACGTCTCGAGCGAAGGAAAACAGACGGTCTCAGAGCCGAAATTAAACAGCAATCGCGCTCGCAAATCCAAGGGGATTAACGGATAATCGAGCATTGTCATGCAAAGCCAGCCTCCCCTCCACACACACAAACACACACACATCCAACTCTACGCCAGGAACAAACAATCAATTAGCGGCAAGTGCAAAATGGATTCTCTCTCCCTCCCTCTCTCTCCCTCTCTCAAGAAATTTACGTATGCGCCATTATAGACTCCTCAAGTTTGCCTCCCGATGCGAGTGTGTACGCGTGTGTGTGTGTGTACGAGGAGAGCCGATGATGGAAATGCGAATCAGCGAAGCTATAAATCGCGCGGTTCCCTCTATATATATATAACGATCCCGCGCGAAAGAGACTCGCTTACCTGTACCCTAATACCCTCCCCCTTTTCATTGGGTGCCGCGATGTCTTTGTGCGCCACCTTTGTTCCTCCGCCTGTTTCTATAATAGTATGCACTCGCGCTCTGCTGTCGCGCGTTGGTTCCCTTTTTTTTCTTGCCGATGAAAACACAATTCATATCCAAATTACACTTTGATTTTGACAAAGTACCATGTTGGATTAAACGTTTTTTCCAAATGTTTAATATGTGTCTTCGGTCCGGTAAAAATTTCGCGGTGTCTTGTTTTATTTTCAAATTTCGTCGTTTTATAACTAACGTTGTTAAAGTTCATCGGCTTATCGTTACTTTTAGTAAATACTATATGTCGCGCTTATTGGTATCTTAGCTGACTATGAAATTTCAAATCCGCAACGGCTCAAATCCCAACATCCCATAAGGAAGTCTCAAACCCCGTGTTAGTACACGCATAGGGCGTATAGTTCGCATCGTCGGCGCACACGGAATCCTCAGGGCGAAGCTAAACATTCAATTAGCACTTCCTAGTCTCCCCCCCTTGTTGTCAACAGCCATTACTTCCAGCATCTTTTACCGAATCTACGTCTCTCTCTCTCTCTCTCTCTCTCTCTCTCTGCGACTTGCCAGACTATATCTGTTAATCCCCCTGAATGATACTCGAAGGTGGGGTGGATTTCTGTGCTGCGAGAGTCTGGCGTCTCTCTCTCTCTTTCAGCTTGTCTCGCTCCCTCTGCACGCACACCACGAATGAACGCAACTTGGAGCGTATACAGCGGGGACATTTTTGTCTCGTGGTCTCGCGTGTATTCCCCGAATGCTGCTGCGAATTCTTCTCGTTACTGTGCTTTATAGCTTTCGCGAGGGAAGTACCACAATGTTGAGAAATTTTTTAAAATTTGATTACTGTACCTACCAATCAGGATGAACGCTTTGATTAGACGATGATCAATTCTAAATTTTTGTGCAAGTGTCTACACTATTTTTCTTAACTGTCTGACCCAGTATATTATAACTATTCTATAATTATTAGTTTCTCATTTTCAAAAAAATCGTATTCGATATCTTCCACGAGAAAATTATTTAAAATATCATTCGTTGCCAAAATACTAACTATATCCATATAGTTCCATTGTAGCTAGCAGTAGATCAAAATCAAAGCGAGTAATATTTTAAAGAAATTTCCAAACATTTAATTCATCTAAATTCGCCACCGTCTATTAAAAGACATAGTGCGGTTTTCCCAGGCTAAATAAACCGGGATATCCCCCTACCCGAAACTCTTGGGCGGCGGTCGCGTTTATTTTAACGAATGCTCAAGGAGAGGAGCGTAGACGAGAGGCGCACGGCGCACGCCGCCATATAATTGCGTTAGTTCGAGAGCCTTGGGTTTTGCGCCCTCGAGAGTCGCGCGGGCACGGGGGTGACATTTTTAGGGTGAAGACAGAGCACGAGAGAGAGAGAGAGAGAGAGAGAGAGAGAGAAAAAAGGAACTTATGTCAGTCAGCGAGAGAGGAGAGAAGAGAAAGAGAGAGAATCGGTTAATGGCTTTGATACGAGAAAAGGATAAGATTCATTTGCTCCCGAATCAAAGAGCGGGCGAGAGATGTATATATATATAGTATATATTCACGGTGTGTATGTGTGTGTGGGTGTGTGTGTGTGTATATATATATAAGCAATTACGGCATGCGTCCCGCCGCTACTCGAGAATGCACTTCGCTCTCTTTCTCTCTTTCTTTTCTCTTCTCCTTCTCTCTTCTTCTTTCTCTCGCTCCTTCTGTTCTCGACCTCTCGTCCTCTTATATTCTGCGCGACGGTTTAGTCATCGCGTCGGAGGCTCTTCGTTGGCTCTGCTGCTGCTTTTTTTGTGCTCGCGGGGGACCAAAGTCTCTCTCTCTCTCTCTCTCCCTGGCTTTTATTAATGCCGACGAAATCTCGAATGCGCGCGCTCTCGGAGACTTATAGATGGAAATATTTCCGCTTGGCTCGATCCTGAAATAAAACTTTTGATAAATCTCAATTATTTATTGCGTTGCGAGCATTGCCGTTCATTACCGCCGAAATATATTGTGAAATATTGGGGAAATCACTTATTCCACGTGATTACAAACTTGTTGACTTTCCTTTCCGTTTATCCAAACGCATTATTTTAAAATTTCCGGTGCTAATTGCTTTCGGCGAATTACCCGAGCCTCGTGGAATATGTAAACTGTCCCTTTTTTTCAGTAGCTGTATCAATTATCAGGTACCTGCCAAAATGTCTAGCAAACTCAAAATTTTAGCTCAAACTTGGTCGCGCGACAAATTACAGTAGATAATTACTGTGGAAACGCGAAGCCCCTTGTTTACTCAAATTATATAAGCTATTTCCAAAAATGAACGGGACGATAGGGTATAGCTCTAACTGAAAAATGTACAAAAAAAAAAAACAAACTAGACAAATTTAAAAAAGTATTTATCATCTCGCGAGTATAAATATACGTTACGAAACGATCTCGCATCTTTGCCTATAAGCCTGCTGTAAAAGAAACACTCGGTGGACGTTTATAGCTCGTAAAAATATTTTGTTACAAGCTACTTTTCAATTTAGTTCAAACAACAAATTATCATTCATATATAATATACCGGAAATTCGGCGTTGAAAAAAACATAGTTTCTATCGCGTATAGTCAAAAACATACTCTTATAAGTCGAGCTCTCCTTATCGCATCGCTCAGCTCCCAGAAGCAGCGGTGCAGTCGTGTAAAGCCGAACGTTATGCAAGCCGCGATCGCGAGGAAACGAAACGAGGAAAACACACGCGTCCTCTGCGTATAATACACGTTGGCGCGTCTGCACAGTGACACAAGTCGAAAGAGGAAGAAGCGTCGCGCGCAAGCACCGGAGGCCTTCATCCATATTTACGCGGCGAGCCTCTTCTCTCTCTCTCTCTCTCTCTCTCTCCTATTTTTACCCAAATCCCTCGTCTCCGACTTCTACACCTATATACGCACAACATTTGCATGTCGTCGAAGCTCGCGTACGTATACGCGTGTATGTACACGAGGCATCTGCTTGCTCTCGGAGCGAACCGACGTTTTCTTGAGCTGCTAGAGACTGAGAGAGAGAGAGAGAGAGAGAGAAATAGAGTGCGAGAGCGCGAGAGTTTGTCCCCATTGTTCCAACGCTCGAAGGGGGCAGTTTCTCACATTGTCCCCGGTCGCATTGTCATTACGATGATCGGTCCCCATTGTCGGTGAAAAAGGAGAAGAGAGAGAGAGAGAGAGACGCCGGATATCGGCATATCGCTCGAATTTTCCTCCGCAGGACAATGACAGCGAGAATAGAACTCCCGGGCCGCTTATATTTCGTTTCTGGCACTGACGTTCGAGACGTTCGATTTGAAACTCTCTCTCTCTCTCTGCTTCTACTTCTTCTTATCCTCTCTCTCTTCTTTGGCGCGAGCACAATAAGATTGACATCGGGAGCTTTTAGTTTGTGTGCGATGCGTGTATGTATGTATATACACGTATATATTTGGGGCTCGTCGTGTATATGTATATATACCGATTGGCGGGCGCGCGAAGCTAATCTCGGTGATATCGAGCCTTTGGACAAGAGAGAGAGAGAGAGAGAGGCGCGGCGGATTAATTAATTTTGTTCGATCGACGCGAAATTCCGAGGCAGCGCATTATACATAGCGAGTATTGCACTGTGTACGTGTGCCTGTGAATGGCCGAAGATACCGAAGGCGACGGATTTGACTCGCTATAATGGCGTATGTACGCGACTAATAGTTATGAACTGACAGTTATTTATGGCGTTTATTTTAGTATGCGATTCGTGTCGTTTCGCGCATACGAGGCATACGCTAAAGAACCTTTCTCGTACACTTATTCACTTTTCTTTGCGTGCCTCGAGGCGTACACACATATTTGGATTTTCTCGCTATCGCAAAATTCTTGGGGATTATTTTCAATGAAGATTCATACAATCGATTTTACGAAACTTGAGTATCTTAAATAATTATTTTCTACGTGTATAAAGGTTCTACTAAAGCTTTGTACTCTGATGGAATAATAATATAGAGATATTACATCATCAGACAATTTGTGGTATAGTATATTACGATTTAATAATTAATTTGGTACAGACTTGTGGGCTAATTCGAGCTCTAATATAAATAATTACCGATATTATGCAATAAGTTTCTAGCCCAGCAAACCAATTATCAGATGTAAACAGTTGAACTAAAAATAACAAGCAATGATTAATCAGCACTCTTACGAAACAATTATAATTATACGCAACTGCGGCATTATTCATCATTCAAAGAAACATCAACTGATAATACACGCGCAACTGACTCATTAGTACAATACGCAGAACAGTCATCATTTTTAGAATGTATAAATATTGACAGGAAAATTCGTACTTGAGCAAAATTATGTTGTACAATAACGAGCATAACAAGTGGTTACCTCAAATTCAAGGAGTAATTTTGAATTGCAGAGCCGGCGGCAACATGTGCGACGGATCCTTCCAGGAGACGCTGCGCGGCATGCAGGGCATGTCGGGCGCCTCGCCACCGGGTAGCGCGGCCGTCGGTCCGATGGTCGGTGCCGTGGGCATGGGCAGTCCGTTGGGCGCCGCGGTCGCTGGCAAACGCATCCAGGCGGACCACATCAAGAGGCCCATGAACGCCTTCATGGTCTGGTCTCGCTCGCAGCGCAAAAAGATCGCCCATGACAATCCCAAGATGCACAACAGCGAGATCTCCAAAAGGCTTGGTAAGTTTTGCACGAGGAGCTTTTCGACATTCGATCAAGTTCATATACGTTACGTCATATAAAGACTTAGGAGTTGAGTAGAGTTGGGAATTTGGGCCTAGACGTTTAACCAAATGTAATTTATTATTCGTGTGTTCATTTTTGAGTTAAAAACCATTTAGTTCAGTTGTAATTAAGCCAACGACTAGTCTTAAGATAACAAAGTAGTCTGACACATGTCTGGATAATGTCTGGGTAAAGACTGGATACGGCCAATTTGCCGCAAGTTTGATCAGAAGAATTATATATTTATACTATATTTATATTATAGAACAAAGGTTTCAGATCATTAATTACTATAAAGTTTGACATATTATATCTTATATCATCCATTAAACCTAAGTATTACTAATTCAAATAATTTCTTTCTCTATCCATTATATGCCTTTTTCGAAAACTGCATGCACGACTTCAGAAAAGTCTCATTCGGAGACTTATGAGGATCTTTGTGTATGCGCGTCTTCGGTTTTTCTCTCGAGGCGCGCGCGTAACACAAAAGTCAAAGGGAAGTCGCGCGCCCTGTGGGTCGGCTTATCATCACAGCAATGGGGACGAAACGACGCGAGCAAGTTCCTTTGGCGCATTCTCTTCTCTTCCTCCCGGTGTGTCTTCTACTTTCCGTTGAGATTTTAATAGTCTCTTGTGATTCCCTTTTGTCCCCCAAGGAAGTAATTGGGCTCTGGTACACCCGCAGTCTCTTCTTTTCTTTTTTTCTTCCTCAAAGAATGTGGAATGTATGTGGCGTAACTCTGACACTAATAACGAATAATCGACATTACGTAAATAGCGTATAGAAATTAAAAGATATCGTTACGTAATTTTAATCACATCGATTATTTCATTCCAATAAGGTCATCTTTGTCAAAAGCCAGATAAGCTTGTATACACGTATCGCAATAAAATTCTTACGACGAACGAATTAACAGCTGATCAAAAGGCAGCTCTTTCCTTTATCACACGCACATCGTCGCTCTAATAAGACGATATTATATCCGGGCGAAATTCGTTTAGGCAGAAGCCCGCTGAGGCGTGAATTCGCGCAGGAGTAAGAGAAGGCGACGATCGGCTTTTCGAGTGCGGCCACGGGCGGCGACGGCGGCGGTAGCGGGGGCGATTTTATTGTGCGTCCCACTCGATGATAGCCGCATCGCTGAGTCTGAACCTGCGCATGCACCGTCTCTCTATAACTCTAGTATACATATATGTGTATAGATGTGTATAGATCCCCCGCCGCAGGGCTCGTGTGCTCGTCCCCTCGTGTATAAGCGCAGTGCACACGCGCGGATCAACGCCCGCTGTTTGACTATTACTTTATTTAATGATCGCCGTATACACACAGGCACAGCCACGTCGATGAGTCCTTGATTTTCGGTGTATGCGTGCACCCGCCTGAGAGCTTATATATTATATGATCCGAAATCAATCGAAAGAGCTGGTCGTCTTACTCCTCCCCTATTTGTCCTCTCGATGCGGCAAAATGCAGTGGATATCGCTATGGTTTGTGTGTTATGCACGCGAAGATTGGAAATTGGATCGTTTTCGATTGATGTCGGATGTTTTTGGTGTGGCAGGTACTATGAGATTGATTCGATTTAAATGAATATCTTAGAACATTAAGTTCTGTGACTCGGATAGTTTCGTATAGTTGAATTGGATTGACGACGGTGATTTAAATTTGCAAAGGATCTCTTAATTCGAATGTCGAACCCTCTCCAAGACTTCGAAAAGGATAAAATTTGCCAAGTGTTTCTGTTTATTTAAATATCAACTCGACAGGCTGTGCACGGCAATCATCGATCAATGCAAAATTTCCAATTCGAAGCTTCGTTCTCTTGCGGCACGCACAAAAATGTCTTTAGTCAGCCGGTCGCTCGGGATTCCACGTATACACAGACCACAGGGACGGTATCACCAGGCTCCAAGATTTAAATTCTCCCTTGGAAGCTCGTCGGGATATATACACGAGGAGGAGAAGAGAGACAATGGCGGTGCGCGACGGGCAAATCGCTCGTTTCATGCCCGCGCCTACGCGTCGTTACGCAACCGCGTTTCTCTCTCCCATTGTCGCGCTCGATCCATATATATATGTATACATTACATGCAGGGCGCGACGTACCGTCGGCCGCATAAGGAATAAAAATGTAGCGTTTCCCTCGTTATTTGTTTAAGCGGCGAGCGCCGGCTCCGTCGCTTATACAATTTCATCGTCTTTCCATCGTCTTTGTCGCGGCTCGCCCACTTCACCCCTTTTTCTTTTTCTTTCCTTATTTCAATTTCCCTTGGCCTTTTTTTCTCTCATTGTCTTAATTAGCACAAAAGGGAAAAGAAAACGCGCGCTCCGTGGTTATGCAAATGTTTCCTTGGGACTGGCTTTTTTACAATTGCGATCCTGTAACTGTGTGGCAGTTATGTAATATGTTGCGGCTATACGTTAGAATATCGAGCATTTATTTTTAGGCGCTGATTACTTGTAATTCATTGTTCCGAGACGAGTAAGGGGATAACAATTTATATTTTCCATCTTTCTATATGTGTTCATTGCTGGTACGTGGGCTGTACAAAAGATCGGGTATACAATAACGCAAGGAAAAGCATTTCCTTCGTCGAGCATTGAAACAATGTTCGTATAATAGCTTTGTTTCATAACTGCGAGTCTTTCATGTACATTCAAAGACTATCGCTTATTAGAGTGTGGATTTTCCGCAAAGATCTTGGCAATTTGCCAAACAATAATAGCGTGTATGACCAAAAATTAAAGCTTTTCCTCTTGCTAGGCGCGAGTACAACGCAAAGCGGGGAGTCGACGATGCAGGGGAAAAACGTCGCGGCGCAAAGAAAGTGCATCATCCGCCATTATATAAGTACACGCGCGAGTGTTCCCTCCCTCCCCGAGACGCGCGCGCGACACACACTCCGAGAGTGCGAGAGAGGGACTCCTATACGTACTCGAAGCCTTTCTCTCTCTCTCTCTCTCCCTCCCGCGCCGTCGTCCATCTTTTCTCCGCCCTCTCGCGTACACTGCACACACACACACATTTACCAGCGGCAGCGCGCGCATCGATCGGTATTCTGCCCCCCCGCGCCACTGCACACACACACGCGCGCCTCCTCCCCCCCCCCTTTTTGCACCGCGATTCCCGGAATATAATATATCCCTTCCTCTCGTGCGTGCGTGCGCGTGCAAAGGCGCAAGATGCGTGTGCAGCGAAGTGTGTATAAAGGGGGGAGTCTTCGAGCTGACTAATAATCGAAATAAAATGACATAATGCGGCATTTGGTGAATGGCGCCCGGGATCTGCAGCACGCGAGAGGGATGAGTAAGTGCTGCTTATATATGTATATGTATGTGTATAGCGTGGCGGGTATTTTGCTCTATATGGGCGATCGTTGACAATTCGCTTGGTGATTTACTTCAAAATTATGCCAATAATCGCTATATCCGCAGCTCCGCGCTCTCGTCATTGCGATGTTTGGCAATATGTACCATTGAATGAAAAACCAATATAAACTTTAGGGCGTTTGTTCGAATTTTCGTGTGTAAGAATTTCAATTGGTATACCCTAAATGTATTCGGAGTCACAATTCGTCGTGTGAAAAGAAACGAGATTGGAGCACATACAATCAATCGACTAATGAAAAATTCGAAAATACGAATTCAAAGTTTCATACAGCTCCTCGCATACTACACACACATACATAATCACACGCGCGAGTGCATCCGTCTAAACAACGCAGCTATACATTCACGAGAAGAAGAAGAAGAAGGGTTGAAAGGAAGCGAGTAAGAAAGAAAAAGCAGAAGCGAGATATACTACAGAAGGCGAATATAAACAAACAAATAATTGCGAGAAAAACACACTACTCACGCCATGCATTCGCGTTGTGTTTGTCGTTGTTAGCGATGATGATACACGTCGCGCACAGACCAGCAGCAGCGTATACATTCAGAGGCGCGAGATCATTTGTTTCGTCACCGCACAGGCACAAAAAAATACAGCCTCGCGTACACATACACAGAGAGAGAGAGAGAGAGAGAGAGAGAGAGTAGACGTAAGTCAGCGGAGAAAGAAGAAAAGAGGAGAGGAGGAGCCCGAGAGACAAAGACGCAAAAACAACCTGGGAAAGAAAGAAATGCTTCCAGCGGCTTCCACGCACGTATACGTGCATAATACGCGTGCAAAGAGAGATACTGCACGCACGTATGCGACGGCATATAAAAAAAAAAGAGAAGAAAAAATAAGAGAAAGAAGCAGCAGAAGAAGAAGCATCAGCAAGGAGGGTACAGAGAGAGAGAGAGAGAGAGAGAAGTGCGATAGAGCAAATGAAAGGGGTGAAGAGCAAGCGCGAGTGGTCTGAGATAAAGAGGGAGAAAGAGAGAGAGAGAGAAATAAAGTATCGGAGAGGAAAGAGAGAGAGAGAGAGAGAGAGCCCAGAGCTTTCATCCTAATGAAGTATTTTCGCCTCGTGCTTGCCGATATGCTGCTGCTGCTGCTGCTGGTGCTGTTACCGTCATCCCTCCTCCTCTGTCTCTTTCGCATGCCTTTCCAGCCTCTCGAGCGCAAAGAAAAATGCACGCGGCAACGACTCCTCCTTTATTCTCTCTCTCTTTTTTTTTTATTCGGCTGCCTACGTCGCGGTGTATGCACACACACACACACACACACACACACGCGCGCACACTCTTTAGGGAACTACAGCCGAGGCTTTGTCGCTCGCGCGCCCATTTTACCAGACTAATATCGAATTCACTCGCCTCAATTGCTTTCCACCCCCTCTGCAAGCACGTGTCTCTCTCTCTCTCTCTCTCTCTCTCTCTCTATCTGTGTGTCTGTGTGTAAGTGCACGCGGAACGATCGCTTTCGCGGATGATGATTTTTTGTTCTTCCTCCATCTGTGTGTCGGTGCGCTGCACCGATTCGGGACCCTCCCGTTGTAATTTTCGTGATTGAACGCGACGAGCGATGAGAGAGAGAGAGATTCAGGTGTACGCGTGTAATTATACTTCGTTGCTCGCGTGCGATCGTTTCTTTCGTTTTCCAGTTGCATAATCGATGCTTGCTTGTAATTGGTATTATATACGTACTTTTGGATGACGGTGATTTATAGATTTGGGTTAACGTAAGTAATTATCGCTGGTACTCGGATGTACAGTGTTCCTATTGTCACGGCCTCGTTTGGTTCTTTTTACGAACCACCACTTTATAGATCGGAAAGAATCGCTTCGACAATCGAATTGGTTCGACGCGTATCCTCGTGCAGTATACCAACCCCTCTCCTCTTGCAGAGTTAGAACGCATCAATTCCACATCTCTGAAACCTTCGCTTTTCATAAAACGTTTTTTCGTACAATACCGCCACGTCGCAAAGAATACTTACAGGCGGTAAAAAGAAATGATTTCGCTAACGACGCGAGTGCTTTTGCTGGCGCGAAGTATAAAAATAAAGAAACGAGGGAGAGATGGGTGTCGCTTATACCTTGCATCATACGGACTCTCTCCGCGGTATATAAAAAATATCCGTGGACTTCGCTATCTCGGATATTGTAAGAGGGAGAAAGAGAGTCGACGGAGGAAGAGCATATACGTCTGCGCGCGCCCATGGGAACGATTATTTTTAATTCCGCTTAGTACGAGAGAGGGAGAGAGACGCGATGCACAAAAAAAGCGCTCGCAAATACTGAAAAAGAGGTGCAAAAAACGTCGGGTCGAGACTCCCTTGCAACTTGCGTGTGTACCGCCGCACATTCTTTCGCATGTATATACAGACACTCTTTTTTTGCCGTCTATATACACACACTCACTTCCGTTTCTTTTTTTACATCTCGCGGGCTTCGCGTGGTATAATTTATTAAATTTGTTCGACGTTACGCACGAGTCGTCGATTTCAATATCCATCGCGCTAATCCTGAAAATGCCACTATTATTACGAAACTATACAATGATTTAACAAATATATATATATATATTTATTTCTTCCTCGCATCCCGCGATTCTCCACGCGTATATATACATATACCCTTACTTTTTTGCGCGCGCATATATACAGGCAAGTTTTTGCGCTTTTGTGCAGGCAGGCAGTTCGCTAATAGGCGAAGTCGCACATTGTGCCCCGTTTATATACGGCTCCTATATAGAATCCTATATATATAGTGTCACGGCTATAGGTACTCCCCGATTCATTCCGCAAATCTCTTTCCAAAGTCTCTTCTCTCTTTTGCTTTTGGGCTTTTGTCGGAGGCGCAATAGTCGCGCTTCGTAGCTGCTTTATTTAGCCATTGGATTATTGTTATTTAGGACTACCCGGTTCAATCCTCCTTGCTGTTTGTTCTTTCTTGACTTTGTTTCGTTGCCGCCGTCGACTGCTCCTTTTTTTCCTCCTATCTTTCGGAGGCGGGGTGGGAGGGAGGTCGAAAGGGTAATTATACCATGGCATTTCACGAGATGGCTTTTTATCGATTACACCTGCGGGGCACTCTGCAGCGGATACTTTGGCTTCTTTCTCTCTATCTTTTAGTTTCTTTTTTGTTTTTCGTCTTTTTGCCATGGAAGAGGCTAATGGCTTTTCGCGGCGACGGTGACTCTCTTTTGTTCTCGTTCCGGGTAGCGATTTTTGCGGCAAAGAACGTAATTCAAGATCGATCTCCATTACCAATTAATCGACTATCGAATTTCTATTATTTCAAATTTTATTCCTTTATCCCATGGGTTTGAATAATTTAAAAAACATTATTCTTACCCTTTTGGTATTATGAAGATAAAAGAAACGCTTAAACGTAAATCGCACGCTCTGCAAAATTAATAAGAAAAAAAAATGTAAATACGCAGATTTGCACAGTACAGATCCAAAACCAACGCGTATGCCATCATATATATGTATATATATATATAAAGGGTGAGCGCTCGTCGGCTGCGAGCCAAAGAAAACAGAAAGGCGAGTGCGACTTTCACAATGGCCGCCGATAAAAGCCGCCGCCGCCGACGACGACAGAGTCTACACTCGGCTTTCGTCGTCGTCGTCGACGACGTCGTCCATTCCGTCGCCCCGGGTGACTGGCTGGCGCCACCGACCTCTTCTCTCTCTCTCTCTCTCTCTCTCTCTCTCTCTATCTCTCTTCCACCCCCATCTATTAATTAACAGGCTTTGTACTTTTAAACGATGTTAAATAAACGGCATTGTTCGGTCCTCGGACGAAAGAGAGGAGAGAGAAGCTGGCGCCATTATGCTTTAAGTTTGGTCTCTCAGCTCCTCTCTCTCTCTCTCTCTCGCTCGCGCTTTCCTAGCTAAAGGCCACGAAGGCATATATAGAGGAGGAGGAAACGAGACCAGACCTCCGCATTGTTCTAAGCAAATAATCTCGCGCTTTCCTCTCTGCCCTCCCCCTTTTATCCTATATTCTCTCTCTCTCTCTCTCCTCCCTTGACTTTATCCTTTGTTTACCTCGTTCCTTTTTTGCCCCCTCTCTCTCTCTCTCTCTCTTCAGTGTGTGCGCACTTCGTTTTTTTTACCTCGGCGCGCGCGCGCTGCCCTTTGCGCTCTCCTTTCTTTCGCGGCGCTTGTTTTCTTCATTTTCCCCTTTATTCCTGGACGTTGTTCCTCGCGTTCGTCTACATAGATATATAGCTCTTACCGTTTCTTTTTCTTTTCTTTTTTTTCGACGATTCTTTTGCCTTTCTACGGGGCTTTGTCGTGTTTGCGTATGAAAAGGCTCGCCGCTGCAGCCGCCGCCGCGCTGCGACAGGCGCTTGAGGAACATGAATTTTTCATACAGATGGAATTTGCAATTGCGTTTTTTGCACGCGCGCGGCTATCCACTTTGTTTTCGCGGCAATTATATAGACACTCCCGCGGGGATATCAATATTTTGAGCATCATTATCAGTAACTATATTTGCATCTCCTCAGTGGTTGAACTTGTCATAGTTCAATTTATTATAAAATCAGTGAAAGGATAATATTTTAGCCGAAACACAATTGGCTTCAATTGCATTTTACCACGGCGTATATATATTAGATTTACATAACCAGTAAGAAGATTCAAACTTTGCAAAAAAAATAAAAAGAAAAAGCGATAACGAGTACACACTACCGCTGTATAAATCATTAATTCTCAATACCATAAATTTTGCCCACCCGCGCGCACTTTATAAAAACCTCTAAATACGCGAATCAATAATGATTTCATCGCATCCGAATTATCTCGGCGAGCTCGGCTGATCCCGTTCGCGCGCGCGCCGTGCAAAAATCCGCGGGAGCCGCGCAGCACACATAATATATACCTATACACACACGCGCGGGGGGATTGAATTCGCGCGATTATACATAGGATTCGTTCATCAGAGCGCGATAATTTCGTTCGTTCGCGTGGACTGCCCCCACGCATATCGGCTGAAATAAATAAAGGCGAAAACGGGCGCATTTGCAAAATATATATACGTACATCTATATATGTACATATGAGGGATGAGGAGGGGGAGGGAGGTGTAGGACACAAAAGGAGCGCCGAAACGTCCATCGCGCGGTCCGGACAATGAAGCTGTAACCATCGGGAAGCGCCCTGTTAAATTGGATTTCGCTTAGCGGCAAAAATGAAGGAGAGGAGGGGAAGTCTGTGTTATGTGTGCGAGTGCGAGTGTGAGAGAGAGTGAGAAAAAGCGCCCCGTCAAGCGAAGCGCTTCAATCATCAATGTGCCCATAAATGGAGTATTATCCGTTCATTCTCGAAAAACAAAGACCGCGCGCGCGAGAGGGAGTGAAAAAGAAACGAAATGTACGCGGTTTGGCGGTGGATCTCTCGCAATCGAGGTATATACAAAAATACTGCAACATTTTTATCGATGAAGAAGCGTTGGGGGATTTCCCTCTCTATGGTTATGTAACAAAACGATCCCTTTATTTAGGCTGTATGGAGGATCTCGTTTGCAGGCGCGTATTATTTCGTTTTCGAGTTGCGAATGAGTTTGCGTTGCGAATTCTTATTTGCTTGACGTAAATAGAGGTATCGCTTTATATATATGTTCGTCGATAAATACTTCGTTGTGAGCGTATGTTCTTTCGTAAAATCGCGAGTATTTAACAGAACTGATTATTGAATGAAATATACATAATATTTCGTATCGGCTTAATATATCATCGGGGTTTTGTAAGTTGTTTTTATACGCTTACACGGTTAATCCTCTTGCAACGATTGAATTATTGCGAATTGATAAATAAATGTTGGCCGGTATACAAACGACTGTATGCATTTGCAATTTCTATATTTAATAAATTCTGTACTTTCGCGCGATGGACAATGCTCCATCGAAAACAATGATATCCCGGTGAAACCTCCTTTCCCTCCTGTACGTATACTCAATGGATTCTAAATCAATACTGTATACGAAGAGAAATATTGTGGAAACAGTTATTATTAGACTATTTTAATATAACAATCGTGACTATTATTGTTATTATTATTAAAAGTTATAACAGATATTAAGGTGAAGGCTCAGTGAATGGACACGGGTGATAAACCAATGTATACGAGCACTTTCCTTGGCTTTGATTGGTCAAATGTGTTCAGACACTAGAGCAGGTCAATCATCAGCACTGGGTATATTATTACCTTACTGTATATTGTCGGTTATGTCAACCTATTCTCCATCAAATTTTTCCAAATCTAGGTATATAGAATAAAATTTACTCAACAGTAGCACTATAAAGAATATATATATCGCGTATTCTACTTGAACAGTAATTCAGGGTACGATTAAAGATTAGGTAAACGATGTCGGTGGTTTCGAATACACTTAAAAACCTATACAATTTCTTCATCAAACAACGAGACAATCTTCAGATTGTAACCGCACAACTGAAGAAGGTTACCCTTCATTCTCACACTTATAATCTGACAAAAATATAATTGCGACACATTCAATCACTCTAAAGCAGCACACTTTCAAGCCGTATATATACGCGCGCCCACAATGTTTCGCGTGTGCTCGCGACGGAGCCACACAAAAAAGGGTGTACACACGAGCACAGCAGCAGCAGAAGAAACAGTCCAGGAAGAGCGAACAGTGCACGCTGCGAAAAAAAAAGGTATACCGATGCATACACAGAGAGAATAAGAGAGAGAGCGAGAGCGAGCGTGCGAGAGAAAAACGAAGGCTTCATTATCTTTGAGGCATTGTGCCCGCGGAAACTGGAAATCCCGAGCGCTTCCTCGGGATCCCTTTCTCTCTCTCTCTGTCTCTCTCCTAAACTCCGTTTTGAGCTACACCACGTTCGCGCATTGTCTCTGTTCTCTGTTTCCACGTGTCTCTGTGTTCATGTCTCTCTATATTCCTCTCTCTCTGTGTGTGTGTGTGCGAACCTCGTGAGCAAGCGAGTCCGGGGCAACTTTTGCCCCATTGTTGGTGAAAGCTCGTTCAACGACTACTTGTGTGTATCGCGTGCATAGCTACACACACACACAGAGAGACACAGAGACAGACGGGAGGTTGACGGATGTCAGCTTTTTTACATATAGGTGAGCCGCGGCACTGAACGGCTTTCGTATTTGCTCTCTCTCTCTCTCTCTGTGTGTTTTTAATGGCATGATTCAGCTGTTATCAGGCACTTTTTTTAGGTTGAGGTTGTGCATAGTTACTGTCCGGAGAATCGCGTGCAATGCTTTAACATTATATTTTTCTGTTTGATGTTTCATAGGGGAATAAATATTCTATACTTTCGTTAATCGCCTGATGTTCATTTGGACTCGTAAAACTAAAAAAAGGTCGAATTTCATCTGAAACGAAATCGTTCAACAAAATATTAGGATACGATGTTGTACGATCGGTATATGCAAGTCTTAAAAATGCTGAAGTGCATACTTATAGTTTCTGGTCGAGTGTTATATCATCCTAGGAAGTAATCGGGTTAACGCGCGTGATCGGGAAGAAGAAAAGATGTTGGCATGATATACGTAGGCAAACAATTCGGCCGCGCTCATCCGACAAAACGCTCTCTCAACCACAACCAATTTTCGTCACAATTAACCAAATCGTATAGTTTAGATTACCGAATCCTATTATCTACGGGCGCGAGATTAAGACACATAAAAGGGACCCGCCGCGCGTCTGCATCGAGGGTTGGCTCTTGGCACATACATTGTGGCCTATGCGTGCGAGTGTGTGTGTGTGTGTATGTATGTCCGGTATAAACGAGAAAGAGTGTATATATATATAAGGGGTGAGAAGAATGCGACGAGGGGGGAGGGGAGAAAAAGACAGAGAGAGAGAGAGAGAGAGAGATTGGGAACAATAAGACACAGAAGAGATGAGAGAGGAAAGGAAAGGAAGACGAGTATATACGCAAGGTGAGTTCTAACGAGTGAAAGACAAAAACACGCAGACTGTGCAGCAACTGTGTGTGTAGAAAGATACAAAGGAGGGGTGGAGCGAGAGAGAGAGAGAGAGAGAGAGAAAGAGAGATATACGCGAGGTATAGACAAAGGAAGGAAGAGAGTACATCGAGCGAAAACTCGTGTGTGTACTGTTTACGAAGTGACAGTTTGTGTGCTGGTCTTCAAGCGGGTTGAAAGTGCCGCGCTTCAAACTGCACGTGTCTAGTCTCTCTCGCGCTCTCGCATCTGAGAGAGAGAGAGAGAGTTGCCCAGAGAAGCTCGTTCGCGCAATACCAAAGTTTCGGTCAGTTCAACAAGCTGGACGGTACACGTCAGTTGTACTGCAGTTGTGGTAAATGAGACTAAAATACCATGGGGGGTCTTTATTATGCGCTTAGGGTTGACTCTATGCGGATTGACCACAATACCGAGTTTCAATAGCTGTAACGGGGATGATAATCAATAAGAAAGAAATAAAAACTACGTTCTCTAACAGCCGGTATAGTCGTGAGCTTGCATTTTCAAGTTTAAGGCATTTCAGCAGAATCGCTGAGTCACTGGGGTAATGTTCTTAAACGTTGCGCGCGAGGATAGAATAATACTTGGCAAGAAGAATAATTGGTAAATCAAATTATTCGTGCAATAATACCATCATATAGTATTTTCAGATTATTATACAACCAATTGTGTTTCCACTGCGTTCACATAACGCCCTCTAAAGTGTTCCTTTCATATTAAAAATCGCTTAGGCCGATCAGTCTGAACAATCAGCCGTAAATACAGTAAAAATATGCTACTACACCCTTCCGCTCTTCATAAGTAATAGAACTCTCGCATCTTGCATTATTCTTCGATCGCGCCAAAATTTCCGTTTTCTCAATTCACCGTCCTCAGCTCCACCATTTTTAATTCACGCAAGCACACACACATACATCGTCCATACGAACGAGTGCAACAGCAGCAACCGTCAGTTCGCGCGTGGATCATCTTACTCTATTGTCTCGCCTCGTGCGTCCAATTGTCCATCTTGTATTCTTGTCAGACGGCCAACAATAGGGTGCCAAGCCTTGTACGACCTTCCACTTGAAACCGGAAATTCGCAGGGCCAAACTCTAACGATTAACATGAAAATAATCCATATATTTTTTTTTTTGTTCCTTTTTGTATTCCATCGCTTTTATCGTCCATTATCGTGCCCGAGGAATCGCTCGAAATTCAAATTAAAAGCACTCTTCTGGCCGTCTTTTTCATCCTTTTCATCGAAGCTCTAGAGCGAGAGAAAATTCAAAGGGGTTGGACGAGAACTGGTTAGGAGTTTTGATTCCGGAGACGTTGCTCTTCGCTGCTCTCTCTCTCTCTCTCTCTCTCACTGTCTCTGTCTCTGTCTCTGTGTCTGTATCGGGCGCGTAGTCTGGTTGCCGAGCGTCGTCGACGTCGTCGGGTTCGCCCCATTGTCAGCGTCGACGTCACCTATAGCTTTGTTCTCCCATTGTCGGCGCACGTGCGCACTGCGCGCACTCGATGTGAGCTGCTGCTCGCTTCGGTCGCGATGCCTTGGCAACACGTGTATGCGTATATCTATATACTACGCAGTGTCGTGCTTATCCCTCTCTCACTCTTTGGTGATGCGTATTTTGCTATTTATACGTACCCCAACCTCGTCCTTAAACCGAGGGTCATTTTAAAAAACTACTTACTTCCTCGTTAGCTTGTATAAAGCACTAAATTAGAAAATGCGCGGTTCCGTCTCGGCTCCCAAAGAGGTGCCAATGTAATTTTTCAATTCTGCACCTTGGCCTCGCCCTTTCACCCATTCTCTAGACCCATAATATTGCACAATCGCACTCGTCCTCCTCCTCTGTCTCTCCTATGCTTTCTCTCTATACACTCGCACACAAACAGACCGACTCTCTGTCGCGTTCCATTTCGCTGACTCGCCGCGGAGTTTTGAGCCGCTGCTGCAGCTAGTGTGTGCGCACGAGCCGGAGTGTATATACCTGTATATAGAGGGAGAAAGAGTTCGTCGCTACGACTGTTTGGCTATACACGTGTACCGTACACACAGAGACTCTGCACACACACACACATCTATATGTAGGCGCTCTAGTCGGGGCTTACGTATATATCAGTCGCGCGCGAGCGAGCTTTGTTCGAGCCGCTTCACAACAAGTGGTAATTAATTCTTGGTCGTAACAATCACCTATACGGCGCTGCTGCCTATATATACACGTATACACGAGGAGGGCGGAGGTGGAGGAGGAGGAGGAGGAGGGGACACGAGCCCAGTTAGCGCAGTTTGTTATACATCCCGACTTTGAATGCGCGCGCGCGAGCGAACGAGAGGAGCGACTCGCCAGGTGCGATGTATTGCGTTTTTGTTGCTTTGTGTGTGTGTGTGTCTCTCTCTCGTTTGCTCCTTCATACTACTCCTTCTTCATTGACGTGTATTTTTGTTCGGGTGCACATTTATGACGCCTTGTATTTTGCGTCGGTGCTGCTGCTACTGGGATGACAAAAAGGGAGAGAGAGAGAGAGAGGATGCACGACGAGTGTCTTCGGTTCAATGGGTCTAATATTAGATGAATGCGGCGACGGTTGGCTGCGAGCCGACTCGTGTTTAAGTCCCGGTTGCAATTATTACCTGTGCGCGAAGATTTCAAACCTTTTGTGCCCCGTCTCCTTTCAGAAAGTAAAGGCGAACTGCACTTTTATTTATTTTTTTTCCACGACGATAAAAAGATAAACGGAAAACAACTTACGTATATTTAATAATTTTGAATAAATGGTATATATGTGTAAAGAGAGTATTGTTTGGGACTAGAAGTGATAGGTTTGCGCCGTTGCGGTGTTGCAGGTGCCGAATGGAAGCTCTTGACCGAGGAGGAGAAGTTGCCTTTCATCGACGAGGCCAAGAGGTTAAGGGCGATGCACATGAAGGAGCACCCCGATTACAAATACAGGCCGCGAAGAAAGCCAAAGACTCACCGTAAGGAGGGTTATCCCTACAGTATACCCTACCCCAGTGTACCTATGGACGCCCTTCGAGCAAGTAAGTCATCCACTGATATATATATACCTTTTTGTACCTTTTTTTTTCCTGCTAACCTCAATGACACTCGAATCTATTATCGTACTTGAGAGTATACAGGAGATGCGACTGTTTTGAACTTTATACCGCAGAGTCTGGGCAACTGATCTTTAGCTCGACTGTTAAATCATTTTCAAATGCTAAAAATTCCGTTCATTTAAACTATTACTGGTATATCAAACCTTTTTTTCCAATCGTATTATATACCTTCGCCCGGCATATATCGTGAATCCAGGACAACGTACTCGAGCATCAGCCACTGGGCCAATAGCCTATTTTTTCCGTCCTTATATATATATATACGAGTTCGAACGCGATGACGAGCGCAATACACACACACATCGAAAAGCCATACATATATACATATGTACAATAAAGCATGTCGCGTCACGAAAGCTTAACCGGCGCATAAGCGCGTGAGTCTCGAGGGGGTCTCTCGAATATACACACACACGCACACACACACACACATACTCGTATAATGTAGAAGAAACGCGCGCGCGCGCGACGCCCCGTCGTGGGCTAAGACAATCCGATAAATAATAAGCTACCCGACAAGTTTATGCCCTCGCGTGACGGTAGCCGATGCATCCTCGCCTATACACACACACACATAACGACTGGCTCGACCGTCAGGAAACTCGCTGAGCTGCCGTACTATTGCTCGCAACCGCGCGCCGGCGATTTATCGCGATTACGCGAATATGCGCATACTTAGCGCGCGTACGAGAGAGAGAGAGAGAGAGAGGGCTTAATCGGGTTATAGTCGGGCAAGTCGGCTCGAATTTATTGCGGCGTCGTAAATATTTTTTCAGCAGCTCGCGCGATTCAATTCTGCGGCGGGGAAGTTTATTTGCCGCGCCGCGAGCGAGAGAGCGTTTGTTTATTCCTCGGACCCGATGGAATTATATATGCACTCGGAGAGAGTATACCGTTGCCCCGCACGTGCACCATGACTTTGACTGCCGCTATATGGGGGAGAAAGACTTTTTTTTTTATGCGACCGATGAGAAGTTTTGGAAATTTTACGTTGATGGCTCGTATAACTAGCGGGAGAATCTCGATTTATTATGGGGAATGTTTCGTTTTTTTTTTCTTTTTAATAAGTGTATGACTTATGAGATGTGTGTAATTGCAAACACGAATGCATCGTTCCGAATAAAGTTAGCTCTCCCTGATTTATTACGTGTTTAATTACGGCAATACTTAATTATACTCGGTGACTTGTACAATAATATTATATGCAGTCCTCTTGCATTATATTCGGTCGTAAATATTTTAATATATCATTTTAAATTGTTGGTAAATTTGATTTTAAATTCATCGCTGCTAAATTTATTATACTAAAATGTACGCGAGAGATAAAGGATAATAACGATTCTCGATGTATTTTTGTAAAAATCCTTTAAAACTAATTCGCATCGTATACGCAGACAACGCATCGCATCTCACGAAAGATACTAATTGTAATCGCATGACAGGTTTAATTTTATATTTACTACATAGAAAAAGCGTCTAAGCGAGAGACACGAAGACGCCTGATCAAAACAAATGAGTTGGCGGATACATAGCGAGGAGAATTCCATCGAAATCGGTGCCGAACATTGCGCCAATTATATTAAAACAGCCTTTTTCATTAACGAGGCGCGCAGTATTAGTCAATCGAGTTTTGAAACACTCGCCGCGTCACTCAACTCCTCCTGCCATTATTAATTGATCACACAAACCGGCCGCCTCGGAGGAACAAAAAAAGAAGGTAGCGCGCGTATATTCTCGCATTCGACGCCAATCAATTTGGCCCCCTAATTAACCGACACTTCAACGCGATATGGGCCTCTAAACGTTACGCTCGACGGCAACGAAGCGGCATAATAATAATCGAGATTAACAGGGGAAAAAAAAAAGTGCTCTCCCGATGGGTGTATGTGCGGTGGTGGTCCCCCTGATCCTTATGTATTGCCAACTCGGCGGCGGAACGAGAAGCGAAAAAGTGTGCAGCAGCAGCACCACCACGCAGTACTTGAATTGTAATTGAGAGACCAGGGGACGCGTTAATCCATCTCCCTTCTTTCGTTTGCCTATATATATTTGTGTGTACACACTCGCTTCAGTCTCGGCCCCCGGTTCCTTTTTCTTTTTGCTTCCGATATCCTGCGCGATGGATTATTTTCTCTTCTCTTCTCTCTCGCTTGGCGCTATCATTGTTTTCGTTCTATATCGGCATCACGGAAATCTGTTTCGGCGGCGGCGCCAAATTAACTATCCATTGTATATAGTTAGGCTTTATACGGCCTCTTGCCTCGACTGACTGAGTAGTTTGGAAATTGACATGTTTAACCTGTACTAAATAGTATGATAAATTTACTACGCTAATAATTTTGCTAACTCTTTACAAGTCAAAATAAATTATTATCAACACCTAGAATCTTGATCATTCGCTAAAAAAAAGCTATTAAGAAAATGTCGAGATTGGATTCCAACATCATAAATATTTCTTCAACTGTTTTCAATGTAATACTGTGAGATATAAGACTTTTCATCAATCGTATAGAGAATTGGTTGAAGGCATTATTTCAAAGTAACAGACAATTTATAATCAGTATTTTTTTCAATTAAGAAAACCTATATACCGAGACTTTCCCATAGGGAATAGCTTATTTTGCACATATAACTCCAACACAAAACACACATACACACGCACACCTCCAAAAGATATCTAACACTTCAATCTCCGCCTCGCTCTCTCGCCCATCGCGCACTAACGCACTGGCGTAGGTTTTGACAGAGTCCATTTAGCGCGATCGAGCGAGCAAAGGAGAGAGAGAGAGAGAGAGAGAGCGTCAGCCAAGCCCCTGGAAGTGAGATATCCCAAGATTGCGTAATGTACGATGAAGCGAGGCTCCGAAGCGGCGCGAAAACAATGGACCTGAACAATGGCTCGCGGCACAAACAAGAAATCCGTATAAACCGTGTAGAGAGAGAGAGAGAGAGAGAGAGAAAAAATAAAAGGGCCCCAACAGCAGCAGCATCAGCAGCAGCAGCGTAGATTCAAACATCTGTCCGACGTATATACAGACACGCATAATGTATATATATATATAGATGCAGCGGCACACAGTCGACAGATGCAGCCTCGCTAATTGCAGCCGAGGCAAAACGGGAGCGAGAGATCACCTTTTGTTTGGCCTTTAGAGCAAGTGAACAGTCGATTGATGTACGCTTATATACGTATATATACATACATAGACATTATAGAAAAGTTAGAGTAGGAGATGGACTAAATATTTTGGACGGTTGGGTGGATACAATTGCGATGATGTGTGATATGTATATATATATATTCTACGGGGGCAAGACTATGGCTTTGTCGCGGCTGTTCGGTCGAGCGATGGCTCTTGAATCGAGTGCTAATTGCGAGGATGAGTGCTTGTGATTATTCCGTAAAGAGATACAATCGTGAGTGGCACCTGATTCCGTGATTCGTTAATCGTTAATTTAGAATCTCTTTAACGATCAGGGATATATTAGCCCTGAATAATTCTTTTCGTATCGTAACCCAATCTGAATCATTTTATGACATTAACTTTTTAGAATGTATCGAAGGGATATTTTATCGAGCTGAGGCTATTCCATTTTAGCAGTTACAACATTATATAGCGTAACGATAAAATACACATCATTACACGAGTCCCTTTCAATATCGTTACCGTAATTGCGTAGCCGCGGATAATGTTTTAACGGCGCGACTCGCTACCGATCGTTCATTAAGTAATAACGAATAAATAACCGCTACATGTCAAACCCATGTTTAGTATCGAGCTATTATAAAATAGCTGGGGCCCGTGGAGGATTTAAACGGGCACATCGACGGGAAGAAAGAGAATCGAAAAGAGAAAGAGATAAAAAAACACAGTAATTACTCGCGTTTGAATCTGTGACACTAATTATTTGAATTTATTCGCGTGACCAAGCAGTTATACGTCGGCTGAAAAATCCTGCGGCCTGCATAGCGACAGAAACAAGTAATTCGTTCCATTTTGAAACAAAACTCGGGACAAACAATTCCTTTCAATGTAAATCAGGTTTGGCGCGAGCCGTCGAAGCGCAATTTGTTTTCGTTTTGTGAAAAAAGGACACCGCGAAGACTTAAAGACGCACGAAAATGGTTAACTCAATCATTCGGAGTGGAGTTATAATAATGAATCCGCCGCGAGAGAAAAGCGTTCCAGTAATTTACGATCGCGGCGTCCTCACCCCGGTCTTACGTAATTATCCACTTTGCGTATACATACGGCGCTTTACGCATAATGAGCCCGGAATGAGCCGACGGCTATGTAATTACTGCTGCGGAATCGGTAGCGTCGTCGTACAGTCGCCTTTTCTTTTTTGCCTTTTACGATTGTGAAAGCTGACAGTTTTGCTAGCGCTGCGCGATGATTCTTTGCTTGCCAACTTCGATTCGTCATTAACGAGGGAGCCACTTTCTCCCCGATCTTTTTGCGGTTGGCGATTGTTGCTACTAATTGGTGGGTCAAAAATCGCGATTTACATAGAATAAATTGAGTTTAAGTATACGACACTCGGCTTCATTAATTTATCGCTGAATGCCTCTAATTATCTCGGACCATCGTTTCTCATATCGCCGTATATACTCGCATTTCGACATAATTCTACATTTGCATCTTGGCGAAAGTCAAGATCTGTATATTATTCGAATATATATCTTCGACAGTCCGCGATATTTCGAGTGTGCAGTAAAGACGCGATAAATTCCGCTACAGCAAACAAAGTTTCCCCAGCTCGTGTGTACGTATAACGACTGCGTTTTCACGCACCGATTTCCTGAGGCTCCGAAGTGAAAATAAATTTTCAGTGTGGTCTCACCTTTAACAATGCATATATATATATATATATATATAAAGAGACCTTTTGTGAGACCAAAGAGTGCCTGCACACGAGACGCGCACAAGCGCGAGAGGGATATAGAAGGAGAATGTGGTAATTTTTCGATCCTTCGACCGTAGCAGCCATAAATCTTGCGCGGTCTCAACGCCAATCATCTCGCGCCTTCGCTCTTTCTCTCTCTCTCTCTCTCTCTCTCTCTCTCTCCCGCGAAGGCGAGTCTCTCCGAGTCATAAATGAGCCGTGAGCGACGCGTCTCTCTCTCTCTCTCTCTCTCTCTCTCTTCCATCGACTTTCGGTCAACAATATATTTCTCTCTCTTTTAGCCTTACCTCTATTTTCTTGGTACTCGTGTGTGTTCCTTCTCTCTTGCACTTTCTCTCTCTCTCTTGCTCGTGTCGATTGATTTGCTCGAATGACTCAGGCGCTGCACACGCAGATTTTTTTTCTTTACTCGAAATTTCTATACAAAGCTCTCCTTTATTCTTGCTCACTCTCTAAGCTTGGTCCTTTTTTCATATTCGTGCCTTCTCTCTTTCATTATGCAAATGTTTCCTGTAGTGCGCAGTGCGAAGAGTCGAGCGAGGCATCGAGAGGTTGACTTTTTGTGGGTAAGGGCTGCTGCTGCTGCTGCTGCTTCGCCTCGGCTCGCGGTTTCGTATATATATGGATGAGAGAGTAGTGCTCGCTTGATTTACTCGCGAGTTGCGCTGCGATTCTCATTTACGTAATCATTTTGCTATACCGGTGTCATGAGAGTGATATGTAATACCGATATATCGTATTGTATAGTTTAGGAATCAATCAGGTTATTATAGAAACAGATAAACAAACGATCTTCGTTGGTGAATTTTAAACTAATTACTGCAATAACTATTATAAATGGTTAAACTATCAATACTGTAAATTCATATAATTGCGATGCTTATAAAAGATAAAGTCAGATTTTGTTGCCAAAGGTAGGAAAGAATAAATTACGCGTAAAAAGTGGATTAGTTTTTTAATTTAAGTGATACATGACATTACACGATTTAGGTAAATTAATACAACGCACGTCAATTTGTACGCTTTCCTGTATTTGCTACACAGAAGATGCTAAAGTATAGCAATTGTACCAATACGAATGACGATTGCCTCAAATCGAGCCACATTTTATTTGACCATAGATAAGATTGGCTCACTTTTTACCAGCTGGACAAATGATTTCTCAGGCTTCTAAGATCAAGGGATCGGATTACAAGTCCATTCTGGAGGACTTTATCCTATTTTATACTATGTATACAGAAGGCCTCAAAAGCCAAAGTAAAAAGAAAAAGAAGGATACAACACTATGCACAATACAAACCGCTACATCCCCATTATTCAGCACGGTTAATAAGCTTTCACCGCGATGGCGAAGACAGTAGACTCCCACGCCCCCGAAACAGCCAAACAGCCAAAAATTCCCGAATTAGTAACGTCCTCGACAAAAAGAAAAGAAGAGAAAAGAAAAGAAAAGAAAAAAACTAATCATTGTTTGTGTTTTTTGTGTTGCAGGCATGCCAGGCGGGATCGGTCAAGCGGGCATGAGCTCGTATTACGGTACGGCAGCTTACGGCTCCCTATCAGCCGCGAGTATGGCCGCGGCAGCGGCTGCGGCGGCACAACAATCGGCTGCTATGTCCGGCCTAACAGCGCCCGCACAGGTGAGAAAAATCATGCTATTACACTCGCGCTTTTTTTTCCCTCCCCCTCCTTTCCATCGCTATATACTAATTGTTTTTTCTGCGTATTACGCGAAAAAAGAGAGACGGTTTTTTCGTTGGGGAGTTGGGACTTTGAACTCGGACCGTGGTTGTATTGGAAATGCGGACAAAAACGCTGGATTCTGGACTGGCTCTGTGTGCGACTTGTAGGTTTTTTTTTTTATTTTCAATTGTGGAGGGGAATATTTACATAAAATATCATTTCGCGCGCGCGGATGACCGGAACGATTTTAGCGTGGGAACGCGGATCCGTGATAGGCGCGGTTTGGTTTGTTTTTTGGCCGCTGTGTATGCTTCCTGTCTGCGGATTTCGACTGGATTCCTAAAGTTTTTTACCGTGCAAAAATTCAGATGAAGATGTGGTAAGTGTGACGAATTTTTTACAGACGTATATACGCGCAAGACTGTTAAGTAGCTCAGTATATCGTGTGAAAGACGGGTATGACAGTAATACGTGTATATATCCATCCTGTTTACGACACTCGCTTCGTAATTTTTTTTGTTTGCTAAGTTATCGATAATTTCAGTTCACTTTTTTTTTTTGTTATATTCGCACAGCGTTTAGTCGGATACGTGAAACTATCAAAACTTGGGTTTTCGCGGTATATACCATATAAAGGTGACGCGTGGATTCCGCAGTGCGGAGGGTATACCAGACAACAAGTTTTCCCTCAGAGCCGCGACACGAGAGTCGCGCTAAACGCCTCTAACAAACGTATACAACGCCAGCACGTCGCACCTCTCTCATATTCATAAGCGGCGCACGCGTATGCATACATGCATAAATGCGAGTCTCTCTCGCTCCTCCTCGCTCCGAATGCAAAACCAGCCGGTCGCGCGCAGCCTTCTTTTTATCCCGCGCACCTGATTCGCGATACGCGGCTAACTACCTGCACGCGCGGCAGTTCCTTTGTTCCGGCCACTCTATACGACGACTCCGCGCACGCGCGTTCATGCCCGAGCGCTCGAAAATTTTTCATCGCGAGGCGAGAAGTGTCGCTGCACATACGGTTTTTTTCTTACGTTACATACCCGATGATTAATAAGTTTTAAGGGCGAGAGTCTCTCTGTGTGTGCTTTTCCTCTTTACGGTTAACCTCGTGTTAGTTTGGTGTGTTTGATCAGCTGCTGCTGCTGCTGCTGCTGCTGCTGATGGCTGTTTCCTTCTTTGCTTACCATTTTTTTTTTCTTCTTGGACAATTTCGAGATCGTCGGATCGCATTGTGTCTTATCGCTCGTTGAAATGCGTGTTACATCGACGTTCCGTTTTCAACGACTCCGATCTCGATGTTTCTTGGACGCGGATGAATTATTCGTCTTTTTCTTTTCTGTGTGTATAACTGAAGCCGACTGTTTGTATGGAAAGCATATTCGGAGTGAATAGTTTCTTGTCTGCAGGGGTTATTGGGGAATTTAATGGAATTATGAATATGTAATTATAGAAGAGATAGGATGTGATATCAAAAGCGGTTATGCTCGGTCGCGCGTTCGTTCCTTTCTATAAAAGGAAATAAGGAATTCTTTTTCTTTTCGGTTATTGATTTGTATGCAAAGTAGCTGCGTATAGCTTTCTTCTTTTTTTTTTATTTAACTTTTAAAATTATAATTAGTATATGATATAGGCCTGTTAAATAGTAATTTGAAAGGCAAAAATATATTTCCTACTTCTTTTTACTACTTGGATCTGAAATTTTTTCAACGTCTTTATTTATTGCTTCAAAATTATACTACAAATTATACAAGGTACAGCTTTTAACATTATAATCAGCTATTTCCATATCTGAATCGCATCTGTGATATAATTTATTATACATGAAACTTTAATAAATCGTAATTTTTGCGCGAGCTCGATACAAAATTTTGTCCAAATGAACCCGTAAAGTCATCCTACACTCGCAAAGAAAACAGAGCTAATATCGAGTGATAATATCTAATCGTTCGCCGCACGCGAACCTGTAACGAAACCAAAAGAAAGAAGAAGCTGCGCCTCCGCTTTGCCCAAGATTACACTCGTGGCCGAAAATAGCGAGGTCAGCAGCAGCGGCAGCAGCGGCAATAACAATAATAACAATCAATTGGACGTAGAAGAATATGAGCATAAGGCAAAGGAAGAGCAGACCGAAGAAGCACCTATACATATACGAGCACAGCGAGCGTAAATCATTCCAACAAAGCTGCTTAACGATCCGACAAAGGACCCGCATTCGACTCTCTTCCTTTTTCTCTTTCTCTCTCTCTGCAGCGCTTTTTTTTCTTCTTGTTCCAGCGCGAATCACAGAATATTAGGAATGTAAGCGCGCCTATATACCCCTTTATTCGCGCTGCCTCCTAGTCCTTTTATCCTTTTTTTTTTTCTCTCTCTCGAGCCAAGGAATTTATAACGCGCCGCGCGTGAGTCTGTGTGTCTCGTCGTGTGTGTGTGTGCCGTTGAATTTCATCGATTCACGCGAATTGCCGCAGTTTCGCTTTATTAGAGGCTATGCGCGAGATCCTTTTGGCCGAATATATATGCGCCAGTATAAAATCATTCCCCGCTCGGCTTTGCTTTTGTTCAGCGCTGATGATCATTTGAGTATAAATTTGAGATGATACCGGCTCCTTTTCGGTCTCAGCAAACATACTGTACTATAAATTAGCTGACGCGTACACACCAGTGGGTGATAAACTTCCAATCTCTTTTTATCTATGTTATTATTAAAATTTTTACTAAATCCCCCTGTAAAAATAAATATGTTCATCTTCTCGCAGTTATAGATGGCAATAAAGGAATTTAATTATCTTATCTCGTGTACTACAAATCCAAATCAGCTGCAGCTGTTAAAATATACTATGTGCAGAGCGAGGTACAGAGCATATAAATGTTACGCAATACACGTGCATGATTTCTCATCTTTTTACTAAATTTGGCATTATAGGTCACAATTTAGAGACTGAGAAACGGTTTTCCTCTTTCTTCACTAGTTAAATATTGATAGCTCGTACATTTATTACTTACGCGGATGTGATTATACGCCCAAATTTTAATCATCGATAAAAATGAGTATTACAAAAATTTATACTTGAATTCTTGCGATAAACACCAAAGTAGTATCAATATTACTCACATTAATTTTATTAAAATTCTATTCCATCCGATACATAAAATAACGCAAACATATGGCAGAAAAAGAATAAGGATATCATTCGACTACCTACCGAATCCACGTAGAGATTCCCAACCGACCTGCAATTATCTCTCCTAATTTACACAGCTATTCGACTACCGTTACGCTCCAGCAGCGAATATTCGAAAATCCCAAAATTTCTTGCAAATAAAGAAAAAAAGAACCCACCCACGATATACCTATATATTCGACAGAGTCGAAACGGCAGTCGCAAGATAATATGAATTTTAAACGATTCGAAAATCGGCCTTCGACTCCCGCAAGCCAGTACAGTGCAGAGATTGTGTGTGTGTAGATGAACGCAACCGGTAGCCATTTCGAAGCGAGGGGCGTGTCGAGTTATTAGCGAGTAGCGGAGTAACCAAGAAAAGGAGAAAGACCGGAGGGAAGAGGAAGAAGAAGAAGAAGAAGAGGAATGAACGAAGGAGATTTATAACGAGAGGCAATTAATTCGTCGGCGCGCGGCTTCGAGAAACCCCCTCTCTCTCTCTCTCTCTTCCTTCTTTCTCTTTCTCTCTGGCGCGCACCGTTCCTTAGACGGAAGCTCTCCGTAACTTAATCTGACGCCTTTTATATCTGATCAACGCGCAGAGCCCCGCGCTCGCGCTATCGAGATTTTTCCCGGATAAAAAGTCGCGCGCTCGTTAGTCCAAAGTCTATATTTCCCTTATCTGGCTTCCTTGTGCTGCGCCGCTTGTATCTCCTTATATATACAATTTACTTAAATACGATTTACGTTTATATTTTCTTGCCTCCTACGCATACGATTGTGGCGAACAAGTTACTCCTAGTCTCGCCATACTCTCGAAATAAGTATTAAATTGCGTTGAAAGGACAAATATTAAATACTGCATTTCGTGCATGTGTATTTTATTTGTTTAAAAAAAAGCAGAGAAAACGAAATAACGATAGATTCGAGTAACAAAAGGAGAAGCTTCACGACTCCACTCGGTGAATTGTATTTTCCTTGATCAAACAGAAAGGCGAAAAGCGCCCGAAGCAACGTGTACAGTGTGCGAGAGTGCGTTATATAGACGCGAGAGATGGAAGTCACGCGCAGGTGCGAAAGGTTCGTTTTTACAGGTGTACACCGCGCGTCGCCGTCCTTATATATATGCATTGCAACACACGCTGCCGTACACACGCAGATACACACACACACACACACATATATATATATATATATGCAGAGAGGAGAGAGAGAGAGAGAAGCTCGAGAAAGAAGCATATATGATATTCTAACCGCGGGATGCCAGGGAGCCCGAGGCATAATTTACGCATAAATTTAGACACACGGCGAAACCGAACGTAAATTGTCACCTCCACAAAGGCTTTTATATTAGTGCCATTTCTCACGTTTTCGTTTATTCGCCGAGTGTCGTTCCTTTTCATTTTATTTAGATTTTTAGCTTCTTCTTTTTTTTTTTTGCGTTCTGCGCACTATCGACCGATGCTCCTCTCTTTCTCTCTATCTCCTTACTTCTTTTTAAGGGCTTTTCGAACGAATTTATAATTATGATACGAATTCTTTCCTTATTATGTGGTAGCACAGTTTTTTTCGAGAACCGTATTGGCACGAGGATCCCGAAGAAATTTGTGGTTTTTTCGGATGTCTATAATGATTTATTTTAATGACTTTTGCATTATAGGCGTGGCGAGCGATCATTTTTAAGAAAACGAGAAAAGAAAAGAATACAAATTGATTGGAGCATCTCTTTTTCACGAATTTGAATAATCCTTAAGTTATTGTCGCATATATACTTAACGAACCTGCAATATTTAGTATGCTGCATTCATGCGTAATTCTAGAGAAGAACCCTTTATTCTCATTCTAATCTATATTTTCAATTATTCTTTGTAAGTTAACACCAAATGACGATTATTACGTGGCATTAGAAATAAGAAACTATAGTACGATATGTCAAACAGAAGAGATCTTTATAACCCAAGCTCAACTTTTCAAATCATTCATAACGAATCTCTCCGCAATATATATCTAAACGTCTCGGTCTGTTTTCGGTTGTGTTGCAGGTGGTGAGTTCGATGGACGCGATGAAATACTCGATGGAGGCAGACAAATACCGAGCCGCCTACATGCCACCATCGACCCTGGCCATGTCAATGTATCCAGAAGCCAAGTACTTGGACTCGAGTCCCAAGACTTATCTGGACCGCAGCTATCTCGACTCGGCCAAGGCCTACTTCGAGCAATCCAAACTCTACATGGACCAAAAGTCGGGCGGACTGGCGGACTACAATCGGCACTCGAGCTCCGGCTACGAGCCCAACAAGCTCTACGAGGAATCCAGTCCAGGTGGCGCTGGCGGCGGCAACGGGGGTAGCTCCCTCAGTCGCTCGCCGGCGGCGGACTCGCCCGACGGCCTGGTGGCCAAGAACCAGAACTCCTCGGGTAGCAACAGCGCAGGTGGCGCCGCCAACAACGACAACAGCGCCCGCAACGAGTTGGGCTCATCGAGCGCCAGCTCGTCGGCATCCACCTCCACCTCGAGTCCCGGTGCGGCGAGCCTGTCGAGCTATTACTCAGGTGGCCAGCCAGGTGGACTATTACCGCCCCAGATGGGACAGTACGCCGGCTATCAGACGGCACCCGGTGGACCGGGAAACGAGTTCCGCAGACCCTTGACGGTCATCTTCTGACCCGATCGGGCCTAGCTCTGAGCCATGCTCGCGCAGCAGCACTGCGACTACCGACAGTAAGTGATATATTATAAACGTTCGACGCCCGAAGGCGAGACGCGACTCTTTATTGGCGAGCGATGGTGCGTTGTATTGCGTCTGTACACAACCAGGAGTGGATGATTTCTCTGAGCATTCCGTTCTGGAGGATGGCTTTTGGATTTCGGAGTGTCGATCTTTGAAATGCTCTTGTGTAAATAGGTGGTTGACATTCGCGCGGATAACGATTTTATTGCAATGATGCCGAACAAAACTGAATTGATTTCAGTTGATAATCGTTTGTTTTTTTTTTTTTTTTTTTTTTACAGAAAGTCGACTGATAGTTAATTAAAATCTGACACTGCGTCTTGATTTCATTGATTGATGACTTGTAATTTAAAGAGTGTCGCATCTATTGTAGCGAAAGCGAGCCCGCAAAAGCCGTTCTTCAGAATTGAAAAGATATATCCTCTCGCGGATTCCTTGTAACCATACTTTCCTCTTTCCCGCTTTCTCTCTGTTATAATCCTCTGCTAAAAAAACAAATTCGTGCACTCGATAGGTTTGATCTTTGTTGTGATAATAATTATTATCTAGAATCGAAAGTTTATATTTGGCTAATGTATCAAATTAATACGAAAATTAATGTCGTTAATTATTGCATTATTATTTTGTTTTTTATAAAAGATTAGAATTGACAAATTGATTTTGTCCGATCAGGTGTTTGGTAATAAGCTCATAAGCCAAACAAGAATAATAGAAGAAATGTAAAAAATCGTCAAAACTTTCTATTCCCATGAGTCATTGCAGTTCTTATTATTAAACGAAGTCTGCCAATGTTTTGAGTGTCTAAAGATACTCATTGCCAGGGCTAATATAACATTATTTAAATTTACTAGTTCATACAACATTTCATTATATATTAATATGAATATCGTCTGATGCCAATGATTGCATGGTAGTAACAATTAAATAAATAACTAATGGTTCTTTTGCAATCCATCTAATTACTTATTTAACAAACCTACGTTTCGGTCATTTATTTGGCAAAAGCCGAAGTGACCCTTTTCAAGGAAACTACAATTATTTAAACACAATTTAAAAAATCTTTTATCACAAAACGTCGACTTACAAGCTTCACTTAAAATTAATGGGAGTACGTGATGCGTATTTGTCACTACATTTTGACTATGTAAAATTATATATTAATGCTAGAAATGATGTTCACATAATTTCATTACTTACGATTTTAACTGCAATAGTTTTCGAGTATCGAAAGTTTTGATGATTTTCCCACTTAAGCGATTCAACAGTACGAGTGGGAAGTACAATTCTTGTTTGAATACTATAGAAATTCGCTATATGTATTACGTTAAAATTATATATATGTAATTATCGGAAAATTTTAAAATTAAGAACAAACCTAGTACGCACATTATTTCATCTAAATTTCTTTTATTTATTAGAACCTTTTTGTTTTATTTTTCTTTTTATTTCGAAAAACTATCGTTTTTATAGGGAGAAGTCTTCGCGGAATTCGGACTTCTTCTACGGTGTTGTGTTCCTAAGATTCGACCGACGAGTCATTTGATTATTTTGTTCTTGAAACCGAACGAATTTCGGCCTTTCTTTTTATTTTTAGTTTTTAGCTACCTTTTAAGTCTTTGCAAGTTTTAATTCGTCTTTTTCTTCATCCTTTAATCTTCCTCTACCGATCTTTCTTGCTTCTCATAATTCCCAATTTCTGTAAATGGGCCATTTCACTTAACGATGGCTCGAGTATTATATAAATAAAATGATGTAAATAATTCACATGTCTGTAAATAGCAGTAGCGAAACTCTCGCAAACGTGAGAATCTGTCCGTAAAAGGAGAAGGAATAAATAAAGAAAAATCTTACATTTTAGAGTAAGAGGAGGAGTTGTTGTTACGTTTTTCTGTTCTAATCTCGAAAGAAAGTCGCGAGTTTTCGAGACACACGAGAACCCCTGCGTGGACCATATTGTCATAATTATTATTATTATTATTATTATTATCCGCTACTTTTTAATGTCGTCCTTGATGTATTGCGTTCTTACCGACAAACACTTTCTTTTCGCTTTCTCTGTAGACGTAAGAGGAAAAAAAAAAATAAATAAAAACGAGCTTTAGAATAATGCAGACGTTCAAATTGTTACTTTACTGCGACGCCATTACACATCTCACACAGAGACACACTCACACACATACACACACACACTTTTCTTCTACGCATATTATACATATACATAGGTTTTATAATAAAATAATTCGTGCGTAAACGAAAAATAAAAAAAAAACTTGTACATTATTACGAAGGACTCGTGAAGACGGGGAATTTGCTGTTTAGAGTGTAACATTTTAGCGAATCAACGAATCGACCGAGTAAACGCCGGAGAATGCATTTATTTCGTCGGCGTTTTCTCCGTTACCCTTTATATGATATAATTTTTTGGGCTCGCGCCACGCTCACAATATAGTAATTTTGTTGTATATAAAAAGGAATCTTAAGGTTTCGTCGGCTTTTCTTCACATTTCGTCCGCCGGCATTGCCATCGGAAAAAGTAATCTATTTGTATAGTCTACGCCCTCGAATTAATAAATAGGCACCGGGATGCCTCGGATTACACTGGATTGCGGCGTCTGGACAGATGCATATATATATATATTTGGAATGGCAGCGCGACTAAACATTTCGTCCAAACTAAATAATTGCTTGAAGTGTGCGAAACTTTTTCCATCAACGAAATCTCGTGCTAGAGAAAGTTTCCGTCGGTACATTATCAAGAAATACGTTAATTACGATTAGTTTCATTTTGATGGCAAATGGGAAATGTTTTTCTCATTTTCCTCGATATTATTGTTATGGTCCTTCGAGGTTTGAGTAACACACAATGATAAAAGATAAAATGGTAATTAACGTTAATTTCCGTTTGTTTAAGAATTATCGTTGCATGAGAACGATGAGGAAGCTTCGCTCAAATCTTCCTCGGGTTTCTCTTTCGACTTATTCTTTCTTTTACATAGGTGATACAATAAGAGAAACGCATTTTCTCTCTGTTTCGTTTCGAGATCTCGAAAGCGTAGCAGCGAAAAAAAAATACAACAAAAAAAAAGCGAAATCATCTCGTTCGAGGGTGAGAGAAAAATACGTCCGATTTCTTTCCCCCTCGTGACTCTGTCCCCTTCCCCTCTCCCTTCCCTCATCCCCGATCCATTATTCACGACGTGTAACCTTTGTATATCTATTGTTATGATAAACATTAATAGTTCTACCGGTTACTCGATTATCATAGTCCGAGCGAAACAAATAATCTATAAATATTGTACCGTAAGTGGAGATTAAAATAAAAACTAAGCATTATCCTTCAAAAAAACGAACTTTTGTCTTTGTAATTTATCACCTTATTCGTTATTTTAATATATTCATACTTATTTTAAGCGAGACTCTAATGTTTCAAGGTAAGTGAAGAACATTAAACTAACTTATTCAAATGACTGAATGTTGTTTATGTAAAAACATACGATTTAATTTATTTGCCGTTTGTGACGCATTAAATTTTCACGCCATTATTTCAAAATATTCATTTAATTAAAAATGCGATGTTTGATATATTAAGTTTTAAACTACATACCTTTCATTACTTTGTTGTTAGTGATTTCACGATTGTAACGATTAAGCGTTCCATTGCAATAATTACTTTAAACTTTTCAAGTTTGTTGTTAATTCCGCGTACAACCACTCGTTTCTCGCCGAGGTGACAGAAATAAAAGAAAGCGATAAAGCCGCACACCCTCGCAAAATGAAATTCCTCGTGCTCGGAATGGTTATTTATAGCTCGTCTAATATAACATTGAAAAATCCTTGCGGCGCGCAGCTCTCGGTCTAAATTCCCTTGTGTCGTAGGCCGCGAACGTATAAGCGGAGCGAGAAACTCCCTCGGTTTGATGGATATGATTAAGTCCATTGTAAAGGCCTTGTCGCCGAGAACACAGAGCGCAGAGCAAAGAGGGACGAGTGCCAGTGTTCCGGCAATAATAACCGCGTTCCCGCATGTATATATATACGGCGAAAATGCTGCAGCGCGCGTTATATTATATACATTGTGAGCGCGCGCGAGAGAAACACCATCGAGCGTCAGTCGCTTATATTCAGCGCGGCTCACCTTTTTGGCTTAGGCTCGGATTCGTCTTCGATGTCCTTTCTCGCCTATTCACGGGAACTGAGAAAACGGTAGCAGCTGCTGCACCGACATCGTGTATATATATATATTGAGAAACAGAGAGAGAGAGAGAGAGAATTTTTCGGAGGCGTCGTCGTCATTTCTCTTTTTCTCTCGCGCTGTGGAGAGAGACTGTATTCGGTCAGCACCTTACTCTCGTTCTCTATTCTCTAGTCTCTATTCATAATACGAAAGAGAAGGACTGTATGGTATATACGGGACCGATTTTTCTCTCGTCGGGGACAATGAAAGAACGACAGAGAGACAGAGAGAAAGAGACTAGTTTAGGCGCGGGAAGAATGCGATTGTTGACTCGCAAGGGAATCGTAAATTCTTTTTTTTTTCCTTTCTCTTCTACACCATTTCGTTTCTCCATTTGGAAGACTGCTGTGTTTAAAGTTAGATCGGCAGTGTGTGACGCTCGCCTGTTTTGTCTTCATTGTAGGATGCAAAAGATGCGACGTTATTCTTTTACTGTTGTGTCGAATGTTCGAAGGAATACTTATTTCGAGGTTCACTCGCATTTGGTAGATCAATAGACTTGAAAGCTTAAAATAGTACGAATGTTCTTTGAATAGAGTTAATTGATAAAATTTTAATGTACCAAATTTCTGTAATACAAAATATTAATTCGGAAGTCTTATCTCAAACACGAATAAGCATGTGTTTGAGATAAGGCTTACTCAATAGTTAGCTATAGTCAAATCATGGAATTCCGTTTTGCTGCACTATCTAAAAGCAAATTGTGGAACTGAATACCTACACGCGTGTGTACTTAGATTGTCGACAATTATCGAGGACAAGTATTATTTTTACATTAGAAGATTGTTACATTCATTGCTTTTATATATGATTTATTACTGTTTAAAGATACCAGACAATATTTAGTATAACCAAACATTTATTACTAGTTTATCTTAATATTATGGATTAGTTGTATGTTCAGAGTATAGTCAGTCTGAGAATAATAATACTGTAACATAAAAATAACAAATCAAAATTTCAAAATTTTATTGTTTCTTCCAAGTTCCATTAATGATATAATACATGAACAGCATGTGGTTCTTTGGAGAATGATATCATGAAACAATCTATTATTATTTTCAAATCAATTTTTATCACTTCGTATAATATTACTCGTTTAAATTTAAAATACAGTTTGTTTAAAAATACCACCTTGACAGATATATTGTATGTACAAGAAATAAATTCAAAAGTGGTTTCGATGAAAGCATGTAAATTTGATGAAATAGTTTGGCTTGTCACACCCTTACACCAATATACTACACCAGTAATCTCAACCCACAGTAACAGTCTACATACAGTCACACCGCTGAAATCGCACTCATAAATATCATTGATTTTTCCCCTTACTAAAAATATATCCTCGACTCGTTGAGTCTCACATTTTTCAAAATTAACGCGTTGTCCTTATCACGTCTCTAACCCTAGCGCGACTCATTTCTACGAACACTGTACAAAAGGGTTCAGCTCTGTATACATTGGCTTATATATACCTGTTTCATGCTTGTTTTATAACAGGCGAGTCGTAGGGGGCAGTAGCTATCGTGAAAGTGCAACGTCATTTAGTTCGCCGAGGCCTCGCATTACGATATCAGCCTCGATTCGTCTAGGAAAACGTGACAGCGTGTATAGAGGGGGGCACGTGACGTACACTTTGTTTCGTAACGCGTACGCGCTTTACGTCTATGTGACGAATAAAACGGAGTTACGGGGGCCGATTGTTCGACGTTTATAAACAAATCGCTACCACCCACGAAAAGCATAATCGTTGTTCTCTATGAGAAGTGCGAGGCTGGAAATTCAGTGGAATGTAAATTTAATGAAAAGCTTTTCGTTACGATGGTTTGAGCATAGTTCCATTGATTGTATAACTTTTGTTTTGTTCATTGAATTTATTTTAAATAAAATTTCGATGATGCAGAAGAAATAAATAAACAGTTTTGATATAAGCACTAAAAGAAATTTGATTAAATTCCAAATTAATTACGAAGCCAAGAATCTACTCGTACAGCGCGCACAATCCGTCCGTTGTAATTGGAAAAGCGTGCCTCGGTGCCGAAGACGCGATTAAAACCACATTACTCATTAACTCGCACACTCGGGGACAATAATTCGGCTCCTCGTTCTCATTAAATCCATTGTCGGCGGTCGAGTGAAGCCAATGTAGGAATCCAAATCATTCCCAGAGGCCGAGAGGCAACGAGTAGCCAGCGGACGACTTAATCAACGCGTCAACTGCTCACTTGACACGAGACTCGCTGGAATGCCTGGCCAGGAATGGTGAACCCAGATTTTCGTCTATCCTTTCGGATTCTATTCAGCCACTCAAACATCTTTTAACGGGATTTCATTTCAATCTCTGGAACTATTTGTATTTTGGGTCTTATTAATGGAAATATTTAAATTAAAATTCTTGCTGGGAGGAAAAATATTTAGCATATTAGCTTTATGTGTAATATTATGCGACAAAAAAGGCTTTAAGAAAATTCTGAGTAATAATTAAAAACAAAGCTGAGAATATTTAAAAAAAAAAGTAGTTCCGGAAAGAGATCTGAGAAAATGGCTGTAATTAGACTTTATCCAGACTTTAGCCAGACTTCAGCCAAACATTGTCCAGACTTTACCCAAACTTTAAACAGACTAAATATCTCGATAATCCAAAAGTGTAATATCCGAAGATACGCATAAGTTATATGTACCGAATCAAAATATTCCATCAATGTCTTTCGATACAAAAGCACGCAAGCTAATCAAAGACAAAGAAATTATATTTATCACCTATACAAACATCATAAAATAAAAGTGTGTGTGCCCTATAAAAGCGTCGCTGCGTCGCGTCAGGACCAAAAGGCCAGCGACAAAGAGCCCACAGAAGAAGAAATCGGAAAGAAAGGCATCTCGCCATTAATTGGCAGGGTTAATTAAAATAACAGTACGAGAGTTAGGCGCTATATATCCCTCATAGGATAAGCGGGCACTCTCTCAATCGTAAAAGCTGCTATAGAATTGGTCTTGGAGGGGGGAGGAGGGGGGGGG